>JZKD02S1896918.1:0-43708 GCA_000966675.3 Picea glauca | reverse complement strand
TTGAGAACCTCGATCTCAAAAAACCTTCATTTAGGCCCTCAAAATGGCCCCGGAAGTTAAAACCTGCTAAAAATAGTAAATTGCCAAAATTGCCAAAAAACTATTTTGAGCCAGTTGGAAAAGGCGGGTGGCCACCGTTATCCACTTGGATCAGGGAGCACCTTTTTTATTCACAGATTTGGGTGAAGGGGACCCCTCTGCATTTTATTGTATATAACAAAAGCCAGAAGAACCTCATCTCAGCATATGTCGTCAAACAGTTGGGATTTTAGACAACACCACACCTACAACCATACAACATCTGGTGGCTTCGCCAAAGATGAGATATTTGTGTCAACCAGCAATGTCTATTGTCATGCATCATCCATCCCTTCAAGGATTAGGTATTATATGATGTTTCCCCATTGGATGTATGTGATGTTCATTTGGGCCAGCCATATATGAGGAAGCGTCATGCTATCTATGAGTCTCGACTCTGTAGTGTCATTGTTACTCTAGGGAGTCATCTCTACATGATACGAGAGGTAGTTCCAACTACTATCCCACCTAAACAGTGTAAGGTAGTATCTCATACTACAAAATTAGGCTTCTTCACAATCTGTTCAAAAGGTGAACAAAAGGACACTGCAACCACTGCAGCCTCAGTCCAAGCACCTTCTATCCAACAAAAGCACGTCGAAAAGATTGCAGCAAAGCGCAAAGATTCCTTATGCACACATTCATCTCAGGTAGCTCGATTGGTTAAAAAGGTCTAACCCTTCCAACATCAAGTTCTTGACAACCTTACACATGCCAAGTAACGCAACTTCTCCAGCAAAGCAAGCAACTCACCAAGGTTGAAGTTCAACAAACGCTTCCCCCTCTCCCCCAAAAACTCAATGCAATGGATATCATTGCTTCCTAAGGAGGGATGATTGATCCAGATGGATATTGGTGGCCACCCACCTATTCCATTGGCTCAAAACAGAGTTTTCCACCTTGGCAATTTTTCGGGTCCCAAACTTCTAGGGTTGTTTTGAGGCCCTAAATGACATTTTTTGGGGGTTTGGGGCCCAGGCGACTACTAAAGGAAATAGCCTAGACTAGTGGAAAATCGTTCTTCTCGGTTAGACCTTTCCAACGATGTATTGAGCCCCCCAAACGAAGATCGTATGCAAAAGTTATGCCTCCGGGAAGTTGACATATCAATTACCCCCATCAGGGCCCGCAAACCTTTTGTCTTTTCATCTTCCGGGGTTAGGGTTTTGGATTTTCCTTATGTTAAAATGGTCTTTGGAGCCTCATTGTAACAATCATCTTCTTGTGAATGTGAGTAGTCATCACATCTCTTCTCAGAGATAAGATGCCATCATTCTAGAAAGTCTTTCACTTTATATTTTTACAGTATTTGTACATTTATTTCATTAATATAAATCATGTATTATTGTATTTCTTTGTTTCTTGCAATAGTTATGTGTATTTCATTGTAATATCTTTTCTTTCATTTCGTTCTAAAAAAAAATACGAATCACCTTGGAAATCAAAGATGGAAATTTAGAAAACAATAAGGCAATGGTAAGGTTGTTTCCATCCAAACATTTAGATTATAAAAGATTTATTTTCCTTTCATCTATTTTCTATAGCAAAAAATAAAATTAATATGTGTCTTCCTAAAGGTGCAACTACAATTATTTCCAACATTTCGAGCAGAATTTGATTTCATTGAGGAACGACTTTCAAAGAAAGAATTTCCCATCTTGTTATTTAAAAACATTGTGAAATGAAAAAAACCAGCTTCTAATACACTACGCGCATGCCAGTCAACATTCATTGCACCATCAAGAGAAAATAAGCCTTTTGATGATCTAATACTATTGCTCAAGTGGACAAACCGAAATTTGGGAACTATCTAAAAATATGTACTTTTTATTAAAAAATATTGACTAACATTTATATTGACCAATGCCAAATAGGTTCTAGGCACATTGACAATAGAAAACATATATTTCAATGTTTTCCATCCTATATGCTCAAAATGCAATTTAAGGGTAGAATTTTTTGGATCAATACAAGGAACAATGTTGCATTGTCTCAAATGTCAATTTGAAACCCTCTTCACTATTCACATTGGTTAAAGTGGAGCATAATCAACATAGAAAATACAAAAATATCATGTTCTCTTAGACATGATATCTTAAGAAACCTTTTGTCAAATTTAAGAGCATTATCATATGAAGATTAACGGAAAGAAAAAGTTGATGTTATCTACATGTTGTGTGACTTTATCCTTCATGGAAAATTTATACTCAATCAATACAATACAATAGTTGAAATAGAAAAAACTACAACACAATGATATTTTCCTTGTTTAATTTTTGCAAAAAAAAAACTTCAAACAAAAAAGGTATGTTTCAAAAGACAATTTTACTAATATTCTTAACAATTTCAATTTTGCAATTGGTTCAATGTGTTTTGACATTGTTCTTTATAAATTGCAAGGATGTCAAATTTTGCATATGGATGTAGAGTCCCTAAAAAGACTATGTTGAGCTAGATTTTACACCAAAATGCAAAGATTTTTTTAATAGAATTGTCTAGTAGATAATTGTACTACAACACTGTTTTAACTGAAAATAATCGTTTATTTCACACTTCACTCTAACAATTTGAATGTTTATTTCACACTTCACTCTAACAATTTGAATTATTTGATAGCATTTGTGTTGATAAATGCAATGTGTTTTAGATTTAGTTCTATGAATTTGAATCACTTGATGACATTTGTGTTCTTAATAAAAAAAACAATAATTTAGTACATATTTGAATTTCAAAATATGTTCTAAAAAATTGAGAATTAACGATATTGATCTTATTTGTATTAGTCTGATGTCCTTTGTTATGTGTATGCATATTTGTTGTTTTTTGCATACTTGCTTTCTATTTTCTTATATATGTGTTCAAAACTTTTGTTTAAATAAAAATGATGGAGATTGCTTGCACTAGTTGTCTATGTTATTTTTGCAATTTTTTTATGTGTATTTTATAAGACAAATGTCAAGTGATTACTCTCAAATTCTTATTAATTTGTTTATAAAAATTATTTTCCATGATAATTTGTCTTTTGTCATTCTTTTTATACATTTGTATTTGTTATTGTAGAAATGTCTATTCTCTATTTTCTTTAATTATATGTTGTAATTCTTGTTAAGATTACATATAAAAGGTAAGGTTTCATTTATGGACATTTGTATTTGTTCATGTAGAAATGTCTATTCTCTATTTTCTTTAGTTATATGTTGTAATTCTATGTCTTAATTATGGTTGAACATATTGGGTGAAGCAATTTGTCATATTGCAGACTGCAGTGCTAAAGTAATTTTAACATAAAAAACTAAGGAAATTTAGGTAGAAGTGTTACCTATTTTCTTTGAATATATTAAATTCAAAGTAACAAGCTACAGATTTCGATAACTACGTTAAATACGTTGTCACGTCCATTGCATTGCCGAGTATTGGATTTAGTGTAGTTACGTACTCCTTTATAAAAGAATAAATTAAAAAAAATAACTTAAAAAGTGGACATACATTTATTGTAAAGCGGGCCAGATCTGATTTGCATTTCGTGCAACAACAGATAACTATAAATATTATATTATCGTAATCTCAACCGTAATTTCGGGCCAGGTCCTTGTCCTTCTCCTTGCCCTTCGCTTTGACTTTCGGCTGCCACTTTTTCTTCTTCAACTTCACCGGCCCAATGCACGAAAAATATATATGGATTTTCATGTGTTAATAGTCAACATAAAATGTAAAGAATGATATTTTCAAGTGCCATTATTATTCATTCATTTTTTATCATTTTCAAATTATGATATTATTTAATCTTTATTTTTATGATATTTAAAAAAAACTTACCCCAAAGGAATTATTGAGTAGAAGAACCTTTTCATTATTTACTAATAATTTTTTTCAATGATTTCTTGTTCATTTAATACATTTTTCTCAAAATATTTCATAGAGAGGACAAGTTTCATGAAAGATAACTTGGTATTTCGTGTTTACCTCTGCTAAATTTTATATGAAGTTTTATCATAAAGTAGAGTGAATTACAAGCCTCTCTTAAATCTAAGAGAGCGTAACTTCTCAATATTATTCTTATATAAGAATAATAACTCTAATATATATATTTGGAAATAGTTCCATTGTTTCTTTTTAATATACCATGAATCATCATATTTTTATATAGGAATAATAACTATAATAGATGTATTTGGAAATAGTTTCATTGTTTCTTTTGAATATACCATGGAGTCATGCGATACAAAAATAAAAATAAATCCAATTAGGATTTTCCCTTTTTTCTTAAGCTTTGATATTAAAATTGAATGCCAAATTGGAGATATTGCAATCCAATATTAATGAAAATAATATCATGCAATATGTCAAATTGTAGTGACAAAACATCTCTTTCGAATGGAATTGGTTGGGATTCAACATGGGTTGGGTTGTGCAATATGTCAAATTGTAGTGACAAAACATCTCTTTCGAATGGAATTGGTTGGGATTCAACATGGGTTGGGTTGTAATTGTGATAGGAGAAAATTTCAAAACAATTTAAGGTTTTTAATTTTTAATATTTTTTTTGGTTTCACCTCTGTTTTTAAGTGTTTTTTTTTTTCTTTCAAATTACTTGATTTTTTGGTGTAGTTTTTTTTTTCTTTCAAATTGTTTAACTTTTTGTGTAGATTTCATATCCACAATCAATTCTTAGCAATTTGTTGGAAATGTTTAAGAAATCATTCAAAAGTTTTCAGTTTATTTTTTTAAATTTAAAACACAAGAAGAGAAAAGAATCGACTAAGTTGGGATACCAACATGAACCATCCTAATAGCAGGAATGGAACTACTCGTATTACTAAAATATGAAGGGAGACTATTCCATGTACTTAGTATTCAAATGAGTAAACAAGATTTGATTACATTAATAATAGGACAAATTATTACAATTGAAGTAGATGACATATTTTAGTACAAGTGCATTATTACATAACTATGAGGTGGAATAAAAAATAGCTCATAAACATAGATTAAGTTAGTTTACACTCAATAAAAAACATTGTCTTAATAAACATAACATGTACCTTTATGCTAAAACAACATGCAGTGTATTACAATATCTTTGTACTATGCTTGAAGATGAACATTTCCATTACCAAAGGCGATAATATAAGAGTGATATATTTATCAACTACTCTAGTAGAATTACTCATCATAGAGTCACATGAAATTCTTAAAAGCATGTTTATTAGTGTGAAATATAATTCTCACCTGTTTCTTCTCCAAGGGTTCTACGATATTCCATATTGATCTCGAGCATCCCATATTGGTCAAACAGAACACTCTATCAAGACTACAATGAAATAAAATCTCAAAACAATTTAAGTTTTTCAATCTTTGATATCTTTTTTTTGGTCTCCCCTTTGTTGTGAGTGTTTTTTTTTTTCTTTCAAATTGCTTAACTTTTTGGTGTGCTTTTTTTCTTTGAAATTTTCTAACTTTTCGTGAAGATTCCATATGCACAATCAATTCTTAGAAATTTATTGGAAATGTTTAAGAAATTATTCAAAAGTTTTTAGCATATTTTTTTAAATTGAAAACATAAGAAGAGAAAATAATCAACTAAGTTGTGATACCAACATGAACCATCCCATTACCAAGAATGAAACTACTCCAATATTAAAAGAAATGAAAGGAAATAAATGACAATGAAAGAGAAAGAGTTGGGGCCACATACATGCCCAAAGATTGAAATAGTGTTTTGATTACTAAAATATGGAGGGAGAATATTCCATGTACCTTGTATTCAAATGAGTAAACAAAATTTGATTACATTAATAATAGGATGAATTGTTACAATTGAAGTAGATCACTGCATTATTACATAACTATGAGGTGGAATAAAAAATAGCTCATAAACATAGATTAAGTTAGTTTACACAAAAAAAACATTACTGTCTTAATAAACATAACATGCACCTTTATGCTAAAAAAACATGCAGTGTATTACAATATCTTTGCACTATGCTCGAAGATGATCATTTCCATTAGCAAAGGAAATAATATAAGAGTAATATATTTATCAACTACTCTAGCGGAATTACTCATCATAGAATCACATGAAACTCTTAAAAGCATGTTTATTAGTGTGAAATATAATTCTCACCAGTTTCTTCTCCAAGGGTTTTACAATATTCCATATTCATCTCGAGTATACCACATTGGTCAAATGAACCACTCTATCAAGACTACAATGAAAGAACATATAGAAAATGCATACCATAGTGGTACTTCTGTGTCCACAATCATTAAAGACTATTTTGAAACAAAACATCACATCGATTTGATAAAACCAAATTCTTAGCCAAAATGTAGCATTCCTCATCTGGAATCATTAGAGGCGCCATCTAAATCGAAAACAACCTTAAAATCATCAACCATGTGTTAGGATATTTAGATAATTACGATTTAGTAAAGATCAACTTGGTCTGATGCATCTTTATGTAAAACTGTATTTCCTTAATATGCATTATTATACATTTTTAGTTATGTAATTAAGTGGTCACGATATGTTCTAGAAACAAAGTAATATGATTGTTCATATTCTCCTCGATACTAAAAAATAGATTGATATATAGCTTAGCACTTTATTAGTCCATGACCTCTATTTAAAGAGTGTGGAGGGTCATTTGCTAATGGTCAATTCTGAGAAACTCTTATGTATAATATTTTTTTTGCAGTATTATATTTGTCTCAAGTGGTTGTGCTAGCTAGGTTTGTGGGTTGTTTCCCTCTTTGAGGTTGTAACCATGTAAAACACTAGTGTATTGATAGATTTGATTTGGTTGTTTAAGTGGTTTCTTAAGGTGTTCGACCTTTGTGGAAAAGCTTTGTTTTGTCAAACATGGAATCAGTGCCCATATGAAGACCCACTCCCACCGTTGATCAAGATCCTAACTTGTGTCATAACATGCATCAAAATATTTTCGGATTTCACTATTTTTGTGCATTTTATGGCTAATTTGTTTGCTACATTGATTCTAGAGCATTGCTTTAAGTTGGAAGTAATTTTTGTTTCACGCAAAAAGGTTTTTGTTTTCCATAGATATGACTTTTTTTGTCACATCCGGATGTATATAGTTTCATCATAAGTTTTTAAAAAAATTATGTCATGTTAACATTTCTGTTTTCTCTATTTATATTTTTGGTTTGGTACTTTTTTCATTTATCTTATGCTCTTTTCCACACACTCTGTGCTATCTCAACAAATAAAAAATAAAGAGGAAAGTGTTTTCTTTCCTGTGTATGCTCTTTTCTCTGCACGTTATGTGATCTCCACTACAGCCTCCTCTATTGACTGCAGAGGTTTTAGCGAAGGTTTTAATGGATGTTTCATATAACTAAAAAAAATTGGGCAGGCAGAGGTTGTAGCAGAGGCTTTCTTTTCAGTGATGTTATTGTCAAAAAACACCCGTGTTGTCTTGACAAACCCTCCCTAGTGCGTTAATATAATAAAATGCATTAGTGCATAAATATAATACAAACTCTGTGGTGTTTTTATAATTACTGTTCACCGATTTCACCTTTTTTGTTATATGCAAAACATCGATGCTCTTATAATTTATACGCACTTGTTCTGCCTTGTTTGCGTATGACACACTGGTGCTTTTCAGTTTTTATACACACCAATGTTTTTATGTTATAGTGAGCACTGGTGCGATTAAGTTATCTCGATTCTCGACGTGTTTAGTATAGCATGCACCCTAGTGCTTGTATTGGTGTCTGTTTTACCATGTGCACCGAAGGGTACTGAAATTTCAAATATTCAAGGTGAGATGTTAGCATCATTATTTTGACCAAGCACCAGTGTGTATATTATACTAAAGGAATTGATGCATAAATTATATTTAGAGCCCTGGTGCATACAATAAACATAACACATCAGTGTGTGCATTATATTTAGTGCCCCGGTGTATATTTTAAGCATAAGCACCGTACAATTTTGAAATGATAAATATTATTATACGTTATGTTGTTTACAAAATGATTTGTTTTCTCAATAGTTAATACCCGTTCATTATTATAATTAATATACACTAGTGCGTATGACTCCTCAAAATGCACCACTATCTATATTATGGCACACACTACCTAGCGAATTCAAAAGAATATAGTGTGGGGATATGTATATATTTTAATTAATTGTTTTTTTTACAAATCCTTAATTAATCATTTCAAAATAAAAAAAAAATTATAATAATATTGTTTTATATTTTTGTATATATTTTTTATATAATGATTTCATCCTGGAGTTCATCTGTGCTCCATATAGTTCTAGAAGTATGGAACCAAGATGATTGGTGGTTAGGTGCAATCATCGCGCCAAGTGCTATATTAACTCATGGTTTTGCTACTTTAGGTCTTCCAGAGGAAATGCAACGATCCAGAATGTAAGTACCTACGCTACAATCTCATTGGTCAATGATGCATGTAAGTACGATATTGTTTAGCTATGCAACCCTTTTATGTGGATCCCTAGCATCAATAGCTCTTCTAGTGATTATGTCCGGAGTAAATAGACAGGTTCTTTTTGGTGCGATGGACAATTTCGTTTCCCGATCCATTCTTCCCAATGAAAAAATTTATTCACATTAATGCATTATCCAACGAATTATATCTCTATTATTTGTAACAATGTAAATCATCCACATATTAATTATTCAACAACACAACATTTTACAACATTCAACAATGCAATAAAATAAGAAACCTATTTTATTATATATGAATAAGAGACCCATTGTTATACAAAAAGGGACAAGGTAAAGGTCCATAATAATCAAATTGCAACATATATGTAATTTTTACACTGATTGGTAACATGTCCTCATCCAATTGGGACAATACGTCGAGTACATTAAACAAAATCCTCGATTTTTTGAGGAAAATATTCCAAAACATACAATTTGTAGTAACATTCAATTGTATTGATCTCCATTCATCAGTTGAGTTGTTGCCATCACTCGAGTTTCATGCATGTCTCATTTCTTCATCATTTGTAGGTGATATTGTACTGTGATTTTTTAACCTAAAGTTTTCTTGATCGACTTATTTTTTATGTTCCGCCCCTTCATCTTCCATATACAAACATAAAAATAAATTGTAATAAGTATATGTACATTTATATATAGTAGAATATACATGATTGCATAAATCAAAAAACATACTTTAGCACCAAGTTTTTCATAAACAATAAAAATTCTTTTGAAGCCATGCTTCATGCATTCTCTCAAAATTACCTCTCTTGGCTACATTCCATACTTTGTTTCCTACATGTTTAATAAGACATGACAAAGCATAGTCGATATAATCAACATAAATTTTCTTGTTGTTACATTAATTATAAAATAAGGGAAGTTGAACAACATAGATACTTACAAATTGTTCAATTAAAATTCCATACTTCAACATATACTCACAACCCATACATAACCCAATGTTTATCAATTCATGGGTTGGTTCCTCTTTGTATGTTAGCACCTTTAGAAGACATCCATGGACAAGTCTAAATTAATGATTTAAATATAAAAATCACAACAAACATGAAATCTTGAAAAAGGATGAAAAGTAAATAATCACAAAGTTTGCAATCAACACTTTTATTCATTATCGTCATGTCTTATGTGTTGAATGGGTTCTATTTTTTTTCTTTTCTACAAAAAAACAATTGAAAATTAGTGTTTCACGCGATAATTAGATTTGATGTGCATAAAAAAATAAAAAAATTATTACATACCTCTGATGCACATTGTAGTTGGGTTGGCTCCTCTTGCGACGCAATTATGTTAGTATATTTTTCCATCTTCTTCTAAATTGTTTTGGAGATTCCCTCTGGGCACCCTTAGGTCTTTGACCAGCCCCCCACTTGAATTCAGTTTGGATTTAAGGGTCAAATCGACTTGGGAGTTGAACCAGAAGTGGGTGGGAGGCCGACCACAATCATAAATGCATCATTCTTAGGTGTACGTGACTTTTTGCATACACATCCGTGCATCAGGCACATATGCGTTTTTCGGCGTTTTCGACTAGTTCATGTGCACGCGCTTCCTTTGTATTCTGAGCACATGTTGATTTTATAACCAGTTTGTATAGTTTGTGCCCTTTGGAAATGCATTTTTTG
Organism: Picea glauca; assembly: GCA_000966675.3. Lineage (NCBI taxonomy): Eukaryota > Viridiplantae > Streptophyta > Pinopsida > Pinales > Pinaceae > Picea > Picea glauca. The sequence goes on along the minus strand of JZKD02S1896918.1, from coordinate 33,492 downwards.
GGCCATGAATGAACTAATAGGTGTTTGGATATGTTGGATTCCTATAACCATTTGCAGATGAAATTTTAGTGATAACAGATGCCCCCTGATGTGTGAGGTTAGGAGCATACGTATAGCCAAAATACATCAATGTTTATTCTATTGAGAGCACCATTGTCAGAAAAGGTGTTCATAGTAATTGCAAGAGAGACCCATTGGAGGAAGAGGGGAACCTGTGGGACCCAAACGTTTCGCGAGGTGTGAAAAAATAAAAACTGTATACAAGCGAGGCGGGCATGCCCCATGGTCGTGTCATGTAACTCAAATGTGTGAGATAGGAACTGAAACTAAATGATGATGTAGATAACTACAATTCCCTATGGGGCAGTTTGATAATGGAAAATGACAATTATGATGGTGAACATACTCTGAAAAGAGGTGATGACACTTGTAAGGAGTGTCGATGGCTCGCAAGCATTGATGGCCCAACGAATTTCAGAGGTCTTCGGCTAGTATTAAACAACTACAATAGTCGTAAAGTAAGACCCACCGTAACATGAGAGTGTGTTGAAGTCGAATGTTGTGGGGGTCAACGACAACAGAGAGGAAGATGGTTCTCCCTGTGCCATCCGAGACGCCTCATTGTAAGGGTAATGAGAGTAAAGATATTGTCACCCTTCTGGAAATTGTGTTGATGTCAAAAGAAAGGGAGACGTGACTCCGAGAAGAAAAGGGCTTCTAGAAATCCAAGGGATGAGATCAGGAACTAATGAGGAACATGGATGAAGTCAAAATGTGGTGAGACTCAAGACTGCCCTTGGTTGGGGATATGTGTGAAGTATGAGTGGCAACAACCGTGAAACTGGATCTAGTGTCAGGGGGATGACTAGACGTGGGTTTAAGTTGTGCCAGAGGCATGACAAAGTGGACAAACTCAGAGATAGGTGGTACCTGGACTGTGAGATACTCGGGGTTTATGGACGATGTCAATAAGGGTAAAATGTAAAGGAATGCACCAAACAAGGGCGACAGGGGTTGCTTTGTTAGGAAAGGAAGGTTGCTAAAGGTGACAACAAGAAACTATGTAAATGCAGGAATCAAAATGAATTTGTATAATTACTGAATGAATAAAGAATAAGTTGGGATAAGTGTGCAGACACATAAACGGGTGCCCTAGTGTAATATGGCTTGGCCTGTGAGGGCGCAAGTTGTGGGGAGAACTGGTGGAGGGTGGAGGCCCCATAGGTGGGTTTCTGTATGAGGTAAATGAGTGGAGGGAAATTTGCAAATGGGCAAACTGATGGTGGATGCAATGGGGGGTTAATGATACTGTGAAGGTGCAGTCAAATGAGAACTGTGAGGAGATATCCTGGGAATCCATTGAGAAATCTAACATAACGAGGAGAAGGAGTATGTGGTTGATTCTCGAACATGCATACGACTATCTAGACTCCCATCCCTAAGGGGTTAAAGCAGCATGAGTTTCAAATTGGCAAAGGGGACTATGAATGGGACAACTCATGTGGGGGAGAATGCTACCAGGTGACAGTACTTGAAATGCAGCGGAGGTGATAGTACTGCAGAGCCGGATGTGAGGATCCTACAGGCAAATGTCAGAGGGTGTGACTGGGAGATGCAATTGATATTCAGAGGGAAAGATTAAATGCTACTGTTGAGCATTTACCTGAAGGGTCTGCGTTGATTTGTGGTGACCGAGTACCTGCGGACATAAAAAACCAAATACCTGACATGAACAATACCTGAAGATAAAGAACATATATCAATTATTTGATAATTTAGAACATGAGCATGCGTACCTGGGCATGATGTGAGAAAAATTCTCCCCCAGGGTCGAGGATGGATGTCGACCTGGGGAATGTGACTATGTAGGTGGCAGGATCCTGATCCTATGGCTAAAGACAAATCAAAAAATGGATGCTTTGAGCTCCTATAATTGATCATGGAAGTTTGGAAAAATGAACTATATATAGTTGTAGGGCCCATAATTCCACCTCATTTGTACCTGCTTCCATAGTGAGTTGACGAGAGGTTTTAGAGGATATTTGGAGATTTAGGGAGTTCGAGCTAGCCGATACAGGATTTGCGAGAGCCAGGTTAGTAGTCTCATCCTCCTGCATTGTAGTTAGGATTTCTTTTTTGGGCAGGATCGTACGGATGGTTGTACTGGGAGATTTTGTGAGGGTGGCCACCCTAGTGTGCAGGTGATCGGAGGATTCTCGCGCTTGGGTGCATATCTATAATAAAGACAGTCGCACATGGGGGTGCCTGAATGTCGATAACAGGTGCACATTGGATGCATGCTTGTTCAAAGTACATATGTGCACTCGTGCACAATTGTTTCTCTGATAGCTCTGCACTTGTGTGCATCTATGGAGGGAACAAGTGCGCATGGATGCACATTTGTTTCTTCGACAGTTACGCATTGATGCGCAACTATGCAAAGAGCAGGCACACATATGTGCACGCATGTGGGGGTGACAACCGTGCACATGAGGCAAAGTTGGGGGGGCAAAATCTTGTGTTTTTTGATATTTTTCATTTTGATGGATTATGATGTCTGATTAAGTATTGTTTATGTGGATGCAGGTGATCAGTTCAGGATTCTAGTCCACTAGAGGGAGAGGGATTAGGCGCGCCTCAGGGAGGCGGTGAGGGATAATGAGCCGAGTGTGCGGGGACATTTGGCAGCCTATGGGTTTCTAAAGTTCTTAAACTGCTCACTGCTATGGGCATAAGAGTACCTGTTGCAGTTTGTGATATCTATGTGGAGAATGGATCTGTAGTGCTTGATTGTGCGGGGGGAGAAACCTACATTTTCTGCAATGAAGGATGTGTATTTCTTGACCGAGCTCCATTTTTGGGGAAGCGTGCTACCTGTTGATCCCCTGTTGCCAGGGGATGCACACTTAGCTGACCTGGCACAGACGTATTGTTCCATGGAGGAATTTATGTCAGGCTCAATGGTGCAGATTGGTGTGAAGGACACCCTTGTGCATCGTTACATTGCAGCGATGATCAGGAGGATCTACAGAGCCTTAGTTGCTCAGCAGTTCAGTGGTGGTCAGCTGAGGATTATGAAGATGACATTGGGTGGAGAGCATTTTTCCTGGGGCTTGATGCTACACACCAAGATGATGGGGCAACTCAACCGGTTTTGGGCTGCTGACTCAGGGGATTTTTCCTTTGGGTCGATCTTGGTGGCCTAGTTCTTGGAGAGGGTGCCTATGTTGCACCCTAGAGTTTTGTTGGATGCACCTGGGGCTCGAGAGCCACGATTGATGTGGTGGGAATCGATCTCGGTACGAAATGGGGGTAGGGAGGGTGGCCACTATTTTACGGCCAAGATAGCACGTGTGTGGTGTCAAATGCCACGGATCATCCTACAGTACTCGTATGGCAAGATGGACTACCGTCGGGATCTAGAGATGGTCTTACCTCTTGAAGAGGTTTGGGACCACAAAGGTATGTTGATGTATTTGATGTTTTGTATTTTTTATAGTATAGAATATGTTTTATGTATGGATGGATGTTGATGCTATCATTTGTTTGTTGTCTATGCATATGTGGAGCCGTGCGGACGGAAGGTAGAGTTGGTCAGAGCGTCGTCTCGGCAAGGGTCCGTGAGACCACTATGGGGAGAGTCGCAAGAGAGATGAGGTTGGTGTGAGGCCAGCCGATGATGAGATAGATGGTAGGAGATGCAGATATGATGACCCCAGTGGAGGACCTTCACATGCTCCTTTCACAGAAGTTGATGAAGTGTCAGAGGACTTTCTTCGCCGATTGGATGCGGTGCTACAGGGAGTGCCTGAGGGCATGTGGACTCGGATTCAGGACGAGGGAGTATTGGAGCAGTGTGTGGGCCTTCCGGTAGGGAAACTGTAGCGGGGGTAGCTATGAATGGGTGACTACCCCTAGGACCTAGAGGACCCCCAGCTAGTGGGGCTCCTCCTCCTGAGAGAGGACCTGGGGGTGGTGCTCTAGAGGTACCATGAGTGTGATTTGATGTATATTTTTTGTATTTATATAGTCCTACGGGCCGATTTTGTATACGGTGGGGTGACACCTATTGTGGGCCTATAGGGTTTGGGGATTTCTCCTACCTATAGGTGATGTACATGTTGTACTATTTTAAACATTTTATGGCACACTGATCAATATATATATATATATATATATATATATATATATATATGTATGGATATACATTTTTGGGACCTTTGTGGTGTTCACATGTGATTATGTTTTGTGGTGCTTTTTTACGATGTCTAATCTATATGTTGTGAAGAAATTTTCATGATTTATGTATGTGTAATGGTGTCTTGATGTGATAAATTCCAATCTAACACTAGGTTATCCATATTATCTCCTATTTGATTGAATTATTGTGGAATATGTGTAAATTTGATTGAATCAAAATGTCAAGATAATATTCTAACTTGCAGGTATTTGAGAAAGAGGAAGGGATCGCAAACACGGTACACGTTGTTGAGCTGCAAGATGAAAAGCTGGGAATCTAATAAGATGCTAAGGTGGTGAATATGACGATGGTTGGCCTCAGTGATGGCTGGCCTCGGTGAGGAGGCCAAGGATGGCTATGTATTTGGCTTGATTATTGGTTGTTGAGCCCAAACATATGCCGTTGGAGTGGAGCAGTTCATGTGAGGGGGTATAAAGGGCCCAAGCGGCCAAAGCGAGATTATGTGTCCACCGGCTAGCTCTGTCGGTGTAACCGATGTGATAGGCCGATGGTGAAAACATATGTTAATAACATGAATGGTATATCAGACATAAGGTATGAACGGAGTAAAAGAAGACTAAAAAATCTACAAATGTGTACAAAAAGTTAAAAGCCTAGTGTAGAATGACTGCACTCAGGCGTAAAACTTTTTTAAGTACAACCCGTTGATGGGTTCTTTGAGAGGATATCCTTTTGGGGAGGCAAGGATGTAGGCACCTTTAGTGATGCAGTGCTGGATGATGTAGGGCCCTTGCCGTAGTGACTCAAATTTTCCATGGCTGAGGGTATCATGAACGATGTTGTAGGCAAGGACGAGATCTCCTTCGTTAAATGAATGAACGCTGACATGGCGGTCAAAGGTGGCCTTCGACCATTTTTTGGCTGCCTCATTGTTCTGTAAGGAAGACTGACGGTCTTCATATAGTGACTCTAAGTTCAGCAAGCGTTGCTCCATTGGAGCAGTGTCAGGTAAAATATCGATGGTAGTGCGTAAAGTGGGAATTTCGCACTCGATGGGGAGAGTGGCTTAAACCCCATGGACGAGATGGAATGGTGTAAAACCAGTGGTAGTTTTAACTGCCATGCAATAAGCCCATATCACTGAAAAAAACATATGATGCCAATTGGTCTTATGTTTGTTGACAGTATGCTACAACATGGTTTAGAGGACCTTGTTGACCGCCTCTACCTATCCGATGGACTGAGGGTAGTAGCGTGAGGCAAACTCGTGAGAGAAGCCTAACTTTCAGGAAAGTTCGACGAAGATCTCATTCGCAAATTGTTTTCCATGATCGGAGACTAGTTGTAGTGGTACTCCGAAGCGGGAAATGACATGGTTAAAGAAAAAACGTGTTGTGGTGTCAGCGGTGTTGTTGAAAGTAGTCATGGCTTCGACCCACTTCGTGAAGTAATCGACTACCATGAGAATTTACTTATGTCCGTTGTTGGATGGAGGATTCCAAGTCATGAAGTCAATGTCCCATTTTCAAAAGGGGTCGACCGTGATGATTAGGTGTAGAAGAGAGGGTGGTGGTCATGTTTTGTTGGCATAAAGCTGGCATTTGTCACACCGTTTCACATCGTGGATGCAGTGGTGAAACAATGTGGGAAAAAAGTAGCCTGCTTGAATGATTTTATGGGTGGTGGACATTCTCGATAGGTGACCACTGCAAACGCCATTGTGGCAATCATCCAGAACTCTGTTAGCTTCGTCGATGATCAAACATCGACGGATTATGGTGTCAACCCCTCGTTGATATAATATGTCACCGATAAGGAGATATTGAGGGGCCTGATGGAGAATACATCGACAATCGTCTCGGGAGATACGGGTTCCAAACTTCTATGTGCGAAGGTATATGAGGAGGTTGTCGTACCAGGGGTCATCTGAGGGGATGCAAAAGAGGTGTTTGTCGGGGAAGTCCGTATTGATGGGTGAACTGGTGGTATATGAGGGAAATGTCATAATGATTTCGGTGAGGATGAATGCTTTGTTGATATTGGGAGTTAAAAACTCTAGGTCATACTCCTGAAGGATAACAATCCATTGCGAAAATTTACCATTGATTTGTCGGTGACTAAGAAAGTACTGCATGGGGTTGGAATCTGCCACGACTTTGGTAGTGTGAAGCAAGATATAATGGCACAATTTCTGGACTGTGAGGACAAATACAAGGGAGGGTTTCTCTTTGTGATTTTACTTCAGGGGTGGCCTTGAAATGTTTTTACTGATGTAGTAAATTACATGCTCATAGCCATTATCCCCTAGTTGGACGAGGACTCCTGCTACTGAGACAATGGAGGCTAATAAGTAGAGAGTGTAGTCGTAATCATAGTCGGGTGGACTAATCAAAGGGGCATTGGAGAGTGTCGCTTTTAGATCATCAAAAGAGGTTTGGGCATGTTCATCCCATTGAAGTGGGATATCGTGACACAACAAGAGAAGGAAACCATGTGCGTGAGTGGCGTAATCAGGGACAAAGCATCGCAAAAATTTGGCTTTTCCTTGTAGGCTCTGTAGTTGGCGTAAATTCTGAGGTGGTGGAATTTCTGTGATGGATTGGACCTTGAGGGGGTCTATTGTGATGCTGCGTTGAGAAACGATGAACCCAAGGAGGCGTCCAGCGGTGATGCAGAATACACACTTGAGGGGGTTCAAGAGGATATTGTACCGACGACACCATTGAAAGACAACTCGTAAGTCATCTAGATGTTGAATGTGTTTCTTGGATCGAGCGGTCGTCCAATTAGGTGAGGATGATGCGAGGGAGATCATGAAAAATGTAAGTCATAGCCTATTGGAATGTCACACCTACGTTCTTGAGTCCAAAAGGTATGACACGATAGGCAAAAGTACCCCAAGGGGTAGTGAACGCGGTTTTGTACTGGTCTGCTGGATGAATCTGAATTTGAGTATAGCTAGAGAAATCATCCATGAAGGACAAGGCCTTGTGGCCGACACAATCATCGATAATTTGGTCAATGAAAGGCGTTGGGAAGTTGTCTTTGGGACACGCGTGATTGAGATCATGAAATTTAGTGCAGACGCGAATAGTGCCCTATTTTTTATTGACAGGGACAGGGTTGGAGACCCATGATGTATATATGATGGGGTATATGAACCCTACAACACGTAATTTTTCAATTTCGACTTTGATGTCTGCTGCTTTGGATGGGTGCAGTGGGCATTGTTTTTGACGTACATGTGTAATATCAGGCCATGTGTTTATACGATGTTCAACAATAGAAGGATCAAGGCTGGGAATATCTGTGTATGACCAAGAAAAAATGTCTCGGTATTCCTAGAAGAGAGCTTTGTAAGCTGAAATTTATTCAGGGGAGCATGTGGCGCCAATGGAGATTTCTTCTACAATTCCAGGTTTGGTGGAAATTTCAATTTTGACAGTGGAGGAAATGTTGGCCATGTTGCCTTCTTCAAAAGCGTTGGGGGCAGGGATAGGGTTGTTGAACCAGTCTATATGCCTGGATGGGATAAAATATTTAGTTTCAATTACGTATATGGAGTCTTGGCTAGGAGGCACAAAGGTTTCCTATGAGAGAAAGAGCACTCTGTGATGGAGTGAAGTCCATGGGCAATAGGGGGTAGTTAATTCCTCGAGGATGTCTTCGTCACAATGGAACTGATGAGAATATAAGGGATTCAGGGGAGTAAAATTGGTGACTGTCACTGTGTGATGGTATTCTAGTGGTGAGGATATAGAGGGGGTGACACAAGGGGGTTGCGATGGTTCGCTCGACATGAACCAAATATCAAGATATTCTGGGTTGAAAATTGTGGTCGGGCGTAAGATTTCTGTGGGGAAATGAATCAGAGAATTGGGAGGATTTTGGGGCAAATCCTCATATAGGCTATCCATGAACCATGGAGGAGTGGTAACTGCCTCAGGCTGAGGAGAGATAATATGAACAATATATGGAGATGGAGTAGGGGTAATCACTGGTGTCACTGGAAGTGAGGTGGGTGTAGGATTTTGAATAAGGGCCATTTGTCGGCACCTATATTCAATGATCGTATGACACTGGTATATGAAATGATCAAGGGATTCACAAAGAGAGCAAGGAAATATCATTCATTCTTTAACTGAGCTCGTGACATAATGGATGCCAGTGACATGGGTACTTGATGACGTGGATGGAGGGGGTTCTTGCTAAAATCCCTGGCGAACTACCGTTAGCGTCTATTGAAACTAAGGCAGCGCAAGGCAATGGTGGGTGTAATGGACATACTTGCAATAGATGGCACATGGGAATTTAGTTTGCAACCCTTTGCTACCTATAGTAGGGGATGTGGTGGAAGTACTAGGTGTGTTGGATGAAGCGACGAGCGGTGTGGTTGCTCGAGGGAGTTGTATTAAATTCATTAGTCTAGGGAGAAAGGGACATCTATTGGTCAGGTGTCCTTATTTCTTGCATAGTGTGCAAGAAATTTGAACTTAGGGGGGGGAGTGGAGCGATGGGATCTTTATTCTTTCTTCTACCCCGAGTTGTAGTGGTGGTGCTGGCTAGTGGGGGGGGTGTGGAGCCGTCGGAGTTAGGATTGGGATCTGCATTGGGGTTCCCTTGGTTTGGGGAGGGAGGGATGGTTGAGGGACCATCTTAGGTGGGTGAAAATACCAAACTAGAATAGCAAGCACCATGTTAGGAAGGTTAAGCGGTGTGGCTATCTGGAAACCTTGTACGTCCGATGGGGGGTAGAAGAAGGGGATTTGGGTAATGGCTTGGGGGACTGTCTCCCAAACCGAGATGTGACCCTGAGGGAGAGTGACATCGGGAACAAGTGGTGTTGGAGAGTTCTCAGAGGAGTCTTGAGGTGGGAGTTCTGCGACTAGTGGGGCGTCAGGGAGTGAAGAAGCCTCGGTGGGAGGAATGGGATTTCTAGTTTCAGTTCCATTAGAAGAGATGACACATACTTGAGCTGAGCGGTGTATGAGTGGGGGTGCTCTATGGTATGTCCCTATCAGTGATGGATCTTTGAAAATTCTAGGGGCCATCTTGACGAGTGGGTAGGCGTCAGAATTAGTGTGGACAAAAGGTAGGATGTTATCAATGTTGGAGGAAGGATTGGGCTTGTAATGTGAAACTTGATCGATGGTGATGATCTTCTCGTTGTGGGGGAACATCATCGTTCAAAACACAGAAGAGGATATTTCCTTCATAGAGTACATGTAGCTACATCTGAACAAGATATTGTAATTGAGTCGGGGATGTGGTCATTTTGAAAGAGCCCTTCAGGAGAGGATGGTCATCCATCATAGGCCCTCAAAGTGATGGCAGATGGTATTATCTCAGGGGAGCAGAGTTTCTGCCATACAATTTTGGATATGATTCTTGTGGATGCACCTTCATCAATGATATATCGATGAACTATGATGTTTCGAATTTTGACTGGGATCTGGAAAACTACCAAAGTGGGGAGACGAGGTTCTCCACTATCGAGATCAAATGTGATGATTCTGGTATCAGTAGGGTCGACTGCCTCCAGGGTTGAAAACAATGATTTCCATTGAGTGGGACAAGCTTGGAGGAACTCCAAGACATACATGGCTGCAGGAGATTGTGCCAAGTCATCGACGAGACTGTAATTGTGTGTTTCCCTAGGCTCAGGATTGTTGGCATTCTATCATAATAGGATGCGAGGAATATGAAGGGGTGGTTCAATGTTAGGGCGTGGAATTATCAAAGGTGGTCCGGTTGTAACTGGAACTATTGTTGAAGTGGTGGGAGTAGATTCAGGGGGTCTGCTATATTGACAATTGCATGTTTGTAGAAGGATCTCTTCCTCGCTAGTGAGGAGGATGTTGAGATCTGTGGGAGTCCCAAAGTTTTGGTACTGTCCCATATGTGGTGGGGCAAGGTGAATCTCCTGTTGGGTATTCATCACACCTTGGTGTGGAATAGGGTTTTGCAACACCGCCAGGGGTGGTTGTTGCACATACTGTTGTGGGGCCTGTTGAGGGGTAGGCGGTGCTAGGGGACGTGGTTCATTCATGGATTCTTTCATCCATTTAAAGTCGACAATTTGGGGGCAATGGTGAGTATAATGGTCATGCCCACTGCAAAGAGCACAAGGGAAGTTAGTTTGAAGGTTATTGGTGTTGTTCCACCCTTGGATTTTGTTGGTATTTCCCCCTTGTAGGTTTGAGTTTCCCTGATTCTGGTTTCCCCCAGCAGATGGGTTTTGTTGGGGGTTGTTTCATCCTGGTCCTAGATTATTATTATTTCATTTTTTTCCTTTATTTTTGGCATTATTTTACTGATGGGACGGATTTTTCGTATTCAGTTGTTCAAAATTTTGAAATTTTTGAATGGGAGAGGGTTGAACAAATTTAACCCCACCGTGTGGTTTTCCTTGTGGTTGAGCCATGGGCTATGGAGGACCAAGAAATGGAAAGTACAGATTATTTTTTGGCAATGATCTGTATGAAATGTAGGAAAGCGTAGCACTTTCACTAGTGCTTAGGGTGAAAGTTGAAGTAGAGGGGATACCAAAGCTTGGTTGCACCGCTGGGCGCATCATGGGTGGAGGGGGTACAACAGGGTATGGTTGTTGGTAAGGGGGAGGAGGGTAATAAGGGGGTCCTCCATATAACGATGGATGTTGGGATGTATCGTACATAGGTGGTGGTTGGATGTACAAATTGTGGTGTGTTGTGGTACCAATCAATCCATCTGTTGAGTGAGACATCCCAGGTTTGTCCTGGTCGATTAGTACAGGTCTCAGGGTGTCAAATAGTACTGTATATAAGTATCCCAACTGTGAGTAAATGAGGTCATACTGCTGAGCCTTGTTGATGGCCTCCTCTTCAGATTGGGGGAAGGTGGAGGCCACATCTTTGGTAAGGAGAGGAATGAGTGATCTGAGAAACCAATCGAGGCATTGTTTCTTAGTGGTTTCTGATTTGTATAAACCACGTCATCAATGCCATTTGTGAATGTGGTCAACGATATGTGTGGCTGAGGTTTGTTTAAACTTGAAGAGAATTTCTAGACCATTGTCATGGCGAATTGGTAGTTTAAAGAAGGTCAAAAATGTTTTGGCCAATGATTCAAAAGTCATATGGGACTCTGATTTTTCGTCTACATACCACTTAGCTGATGGGCTTGTGAGTGTGCAATGAAATAACCTTAATCAGACTGAGTTGTCCATGATGTTGTTTGAAGAGCACCATAGGTGGAATGTCATGACATGGTTGGCATGATTTTCTCTCCCCTTTCCTTCAAACTTGGGAATGTCTGAAGGTAGTTTGGTAGGCATTGCAGGCCATGTGGGGTCATGTAATATAGGATTGTTGGTGAGCTTACTTAGATCTAGTATGTTGAGGGAGGCCAAGTATGGCATCTGGAGTGGTGGCGTAGGATTAGTTCCAACCATGGTGTGAGTGTTTTATATACTTAACCCTTGAGGGGGGTTAGGTGGGGTTGTACTTCCCCCTTGGTAAGAAGTTTTCCCCTTGCTTCCTTGCAAAGGAGAGCTAGTGGACGGTTGGCCTTGGGAATTGGACCCAAGTAAAGTGGAACCAAGCAAATATGATCCCAAGATAGTAGCACTCATGGGGGTGTGAGAGGGTTGATCTGGTGAGTTGGTAAGACTAGGAACTCCCCCTAGAATAGGAGGGAGATTTAGAAAGCGTATGGAACAACGGGGATTCGGTGGGTCCCCTATGATGTCCGACTAGCAAAGTGGATATGTGCAAATGGTGATGAGAGAAATAAATGAACAAGAGACTTTGTATAACTTGGACCTTCACAATCGCATGTAATCATAAGAGCATCATACATAAATCTATTTGAAAAGAAGCATACATGTGGGTAGGTGGAATTTTTTCGTGTGGGAGAATAAAGACAACAAATGATCGTGTCCTAAAAATACATAACGTCCTTCCTCTCAAATAGCATTGGACCTTCCAATAACACTCAACAGTGGGGTTTGAATCCACCGAAAAAGGAACTAGTGAAGGATGAAATAATCAGTTATAATGATGGGTAGAGGGTGCATATCCTGAAAGAGCTGGCGATATTTCCCAATAGCCGCACAAAATCCGATCAAGGTGCAATTTCATCCCACAATTTCCACCTAGGTAGATGTCCTAAAATTTGGTCACTAGGTACCTCAGTCAAAGTGTGACATTTAGACTTTTGGCCTCAGAAATGGGTCACTAGCTGGATCCCGTCCAAGAGGTGGGTGCCTGAAGGGGGGATGCACAAAACAACCGAACCTCGGCCTTCGACCCTTCATGGGTATATCCATGCCTTATGGTGTTAGGAACACTTGACTTGGAGGATTTTAAAGTTCCCTATTTGTCAACTTCTAATGTTTGAAGATGTGAGAACCAAATAACAGGGAGTTATTTGGATGTCTATCCCCGAGATCCTACCTAAACGAAAAAATTTCTTTTGGCATCTCATGTGGAGGAAAACTTAGTGAGCTTTTAGAAAAAAATTAGATGGGGTTGTTTGAGATATTGGGGGTGTTAACCAATCTCGTTTGAATTAAGTGGGAGTGGATAATTTCTTCAAGAAAAAGTGGGGCATTTCGGAATCCATTTGGAGGAAACTTACTTCAACCTCCACAATTCTATATGAAACTATGTGAGTGAGTAATGACTTTGTGTGTGGGAAAGTGAAAAAATGTGCCAAATTTTTACCTTCCAACATGTGGACTTCATATGGTCATTTACAAGTCTTGATTACCTATCTTACTAGATGTCATTAGTACAACCTTGAGGTATTTTAAAGTCCCTAAAGAAATAGCATGCGTACATGTGGGTCCTTACCAATCCTTTAAACTCCCTAATTTGATTTAATCTAATAAAGCTTCAAAAGACTATCCTAGATTGCAAGCATGTGGGCATGTATGGGCCCGTTACAATAATCCTTAAACTCCCCTAGTGATGTAAACTAAGAAAGTAGCTTCAAAAACTATCTAACTTTGCAACATGTGGGCATGTATGGGCCCTTAAAATTTTAAGATGTTTTGAAAAGAAACTAAGAGGGGGCCCTAGGGGGGCTTTGTCCTCTCCTAAACATTTTGTCTTTAAGGGAGATGAAATCTTCCCTCAATTATTTTTTCTGATTCTCAAGATCGCTCTATGGTGCAAGAGAAGAACATACTCAATGATTGAAGTTTGATTTTTGGTCCCAATGAAAGTGTTTATATATGTAATAGTTAATGATTCCAACTTAACTTTTACAATCAAAACAAGCCATCCATCTGGAAAAATGAAAGCAAAAGAGGATAAATATGGTTCTTAACCCCCTACGTGCCTATGTTTTGACTAACCCTTCATGTTGAGAGGTAATCTAAGTGTGGTGCATACTACAAATTGCATAGAATCAATATTTAGAAGGTTAGGGGCCTTCAAAAAATCACAAAAAACAATTACAATGTTGGATTTTTGGACAGATGCATGGGTCATAGAGTAGATAGAGGCGCATTTGGCGTCAATGCACAAAGAAATAATGAAATTTTGGCACACTGTGCACATATTGCATTGAGAAACATAGTGTTGTTGGCATACATGCTCGAAAGACATGCATGTGGGCTGAAAACCCCGCGGATGTTCTGATACGCGGTCGGGAAGAAAATTTTGAGTGAAATTATCTTATTCCAGCTCCAAATTTAGATTTTTGCAGGTAGGCTTGGGCCAATTATGATCCCTGCAAGTTAAATAAGTTATAAAGAAGTGCTCAAACAACCCAAATAGGGAGGAAATTGATACCTTCCCCCAGTAAGGTCGCCAATCTGTTGTATCATTTTCATCACTTGAATGAGAAAAAGAGGGACACTTGCAAGTCCAGTTGGGTCAGCTGAATAGGACATAAGTTAGTGTATGATTAAAATAACTCAATCAAATGAAATAAACAAACAACTAAGCTAATAACAACTAAATAAATAAAACTACAATGCATAAGGAAATTAGAACCAAAATCAACCAAAACATTGACTAATATTCATGCCACCAATGGATAGATTGTATTATTGAGAAAACACCAAAGAGAAAGGGAGACTTATGGGTCCCCTCTTCCTCCAAGGGAGGGCTCTTGAATCCCCTGTGTGATAGCTCTTCTTACAAATAGAAAACTAAAAAGGAAATGGTGAATAAACCCAAAGCTCATTCGCTCAAGAGGTGAGGATAATGGCTCAACGAAATGATGCTAGTATACTCCAGAAAGGAAAGAGGTTCCTTGTAGGAGAATAGAAGAAGCATAACAATACAAATATATTCTTGAAAATATAGTGTACCCATGGCCTCTTTTTATAGAAAATCTTTGAGGCTTTATCCAACCGGTCTCTAGTGTGAACAAGGGGGCCTTTAGGACACCCTTAGGTCTTTGACCAGCCCCCCACTCAGATTCAATTCAGATTTGAGGGTCAAATCGACTTGGGATATGAACCAGAAGTGGGTGGGAGGCCAACCATAATCACAAATGCGTTGTTCTTAGGTGTGTGCAGATTTTTGCGTACACAATCGTGCATCAGGCGCATATGCGCTTTTCTGACATTTTCGACTGACACACGTGCGCGTGCTTCCTTTGTATTCTGAGACCATTTTGATTTTATAACCAGTTTGTATAGTTTCTTCACTTTGGAAATGCATTTTTGGGCCATGAATGAACTAATAGGTGTTTGGAGATGCTGGATTCCTGTAACCATTTGTGGACGAAATTTCAGTGATAACATCCCCCCCCAAAAAAAAACTGGGAATAAACAAATATAAAAATTACGTAATTTAAAAAACAAATAAGATCTCGGTGTGTATAGTAACTTAATATGCATCGAAGAATCAACCATATTTATATGCACCAATGCATCAACCATATATATATACATCGATATAGTATACCAATGTCATTGAAAACGTTACAAATTTTTGTATTTATTTAGTTCTTTATGTATTAAGAAAATCATGGCTCCCTAAGTACTATTCATTACACATCGTAAACCTACAAATAGATTTAAGACATGGGAATTTCCATAAAAAAATAAGTATTATTTCCATTTTAAACTCAGCGATGCTCTTTGTAAAATGATGTGCCCCGATGCTTATCTAGGTACAATGCGCATTGTCGACTGTGAAAAGATTTTTTTAATATTATTTCTAATTTAAATTAAGTGGTGTTGTTGACATATAAATAGACATGGGTGCTCTTACTATGTATAGAGTGCACCATTAACCACAAATGCATTTATAAAAAAATATCAACAACAATAGGACGGTTTGGGATCCAATGGAATGAATGGTTTCATTACAACGGATAGGAAACGCCCATATATAAATAAACAAACCCTATTAAAAAAATTGCTTAAAAAAAATTCTCCTTATGAAACATAGAAAGAGAGAAAAAAACAGTGAGAAAATTAGGGCTTCCAATACTAAAGGTAACTATATGAAACCATTTTTTTGTTTGGGAATGCATTGAAAATTGTTTGAATCAAATAGGGGAAAGATTAATATGATTAATATAATGAAATCATATACCTAAAATTTCTCCTCTACAGATTTCTATGTGATCTATAGTAATGTCCCTCTAATCTGGCTCTTCAAAAAAAATCCACCCACCCCGAAGTCTTTGTTGATAAATCTATGTTGCACAAATCCCACTTCTAAAATTTGGCAAAGAAATAAAATAAATAATAGGGTTTTACTTTATAAACACAAAAAATGAAATTCCCACTCATTTCTTTGCTGTATATTTTGGCACATTGATGATAAACGTGTGTGCTATTTTTTTTAACTTACATTTTTGGTGCGCTATACAGTTAGTAGCACATCGATGCGGTGTGTAGTATAAAACACCAATTTATTTTCATAATAAATTTCAATGTGTCAATAGTAAGAACGCGCTATTTTTCTAACTTGCTTTAGTTGGCATGCCATACACTTAGAAACACACGAGCATGGCGTGTAACTAATAACGCATCATAAAAGAGTTAAATTTGTAAAATTCAAATGAAAACATCCACATTTAAATTTTGTGGAGGTAATAACAGAGGTCAGTATTTCGTGTTTTTCTCAATTAAACACATCAGTGCATTTGGTTTATCTATATTCCCTAGTGCAACTTTATATAATGAAGTGTACCATCAATTTATAAAAGTATTCGAAATTATGTTCGAAGTTAGATTGTTCTATTCTTTCCAAGATGATCGTTTTGGCTCAAATGAAGGAAAAAAGGAATTATAATATCAAATGGTTGATTCTTCAAATTCCATATCATTCCATATCATTGGAAGTCCTTCAAGTTCTCTCACATTGATTGCAGTACGTCTATATTTTATTGATAATTCATTTATCTCGTTGAATTAATGTTATGTATGTAGGTGTAGTTGAATAATTGTTCACTGAATTTTGTAGGATCAAGATTCAGGATCGAGTTTAAATGCTCAATATATTCTAGTAGCCACAAAATTCCACAATCTCTTATCAAGAGAAAGATATTGCAAGAAGATGTTTGATGAAAATGGACAGTTTTTTTACCCTACCAATCATAACATGCCATCTTCCAACAACCAACCTAGGTCAACAATATTACACTATGAATTGGATCTCTTTTATGTAGAAAACCATGTAGGGAATAAGAAAAACATGATTGAGTAATTGTATTTTTTTATTTTCAATGGAACTAATGTAAACGTATTGCTTAATTCGACATGTTTTTTATAATTTGATTGGTTTCATGTTTATTATTGGGAAAATAATGTCCATGATTCTAATAAGTGTTAGGTATAATGTTTGAACATATTAAATGCATTGTGTTACTAATATTATCGATGCAATGTTCAATATTTTTACAATCAGTATTCTGATGGCGAGTGACATTTCCACCATCTATTTTTTCACCCCACCACGATGTCAAATCACAAGCTTGTTTCTAAACGAAAACAACTCGAAGAGGAAGCATACCAATAATGGTTGACAGAACAACCCATTAAATTCTCACCACGTCCCGAGTCACCAATTCAAAACCTCTACAGTAATACTAGTTCTTCACATGTTGGCGATGAAGAAAAAGATATAGAGGTTGGTATGGATGTTTTATTGTGGGATACCCAAGCAATGGAGGGAATGTTGTTATATGCATTTCAACAAAATGAACTAGGGGATGATGTTGATGTAGTAGATACCTTCTTCAAAATCCTGAAATATGCTTCCACCACACCTCTCTTTGGTTGAGTACAGGGGTCAAGGTATACCTATGTAGGGACAAAAATGATATTGTACAACTTGAAAGAAATGTGTGGCATGCCAGACATGTGTTTATCGACACTTTTGAGGCAACTAACTGTTTTAAGGAATTTTTTCACATAATGAAGAAAGAAAAGGGTTTATTTTATTCGTGCTTAATGATAGTGTACATTTATATTTCCCACTAATTACAAGTTACTCAAATATAAGGTACTTTCGAGTGATAATTTCTTTCTCGATATATACATAGAGGAAAATAAAATGATGAAAATATTGGGTGTTGAGTACATATCATACCACGCATGTTTGAATGATAGTATTTTATACATAAATGAATATGCTAACAAAGAGATATGTCTAGAAAGTGGGCATGACAAGTACCATAAATAAATTAAAAAAGGGTAAGAAACATGGTCCTCCTCATAATATATTGAGTCACATGCCTATAATTCCAAGGATTTAAGGTCTCTTTCATTGCAAACAATTATCCATGTTTCACGGGTGGCGTTCCTCACGTAGAAGTGAGCCAGGAGTTATGTGAATCCCAACAAATTCAATAGCCATGAAACATATAGAGGATACATGGTCTGATATATTCAAGGATGAAGTACATAACCTACGATTGAGCATATATATGGATGGAGTTAACCTGTATTCTCTCCAAAACACCAACTATTATATTTTTCTATTGCTAGTGATCAATAATAATACCCCCCCATTGTTTTTCATGAAGAATGAACATCGTATGATGGCTCCTATAGTATTGGGTAAAAGACAATTGAAGAGAATGGGTGTCTACCTCCAACCACTGATCGATGAATTTAAGAAATTATGGGAATGGATACATGTATATGATGTATCAAGACCCATCCCAATGCAGAGATATTTTACATTGTATGAAATATGTGCGCACACCATGCATGATTATCTAGGACTAAGAGTTTTATCTGGTAAGCATGTTGGTTGATTTGTTTATATTTGTAATGTTATTCGGCATAATTCATTTGGTGCAACTATATTTTTGACACTAACGTGCTCTGTATATGATAACATTGCAGGTCTTGTAACAAAAGGGTATCATGGATGTAAATGTTGTAGACCTTATATAATTGTTAGGTGGTCCAACCACCTACAAAATCCAGTGTATGATATGTTATCACACAAACTTGTCAGAGTCCTCTGGGTTTGTGGTTTCTACCTAAGTTTGTGTTTTTTCCTCTCTCTTTCCTTTCGTAGACCAATTATTAAGTTTTTTCCCCTTCGGCTTGTAAAATCATTTTTGTTTTCTCCCCCTTTGTGTTTAAAGTGCCATAGTCTCCCTATTTTCCCAGCCCCTATATAGTCATCCAAGTCTTTGTTTACATAGGCCACAACTGCGGGCTCAAAGTGTGACACTCAGAGTAGTCCGTTCTGGACTCAAATCAAGCAAAAAGGTAGGCTCAACTTTCAACGATGGGAATTCCATGTGGAGTTCAGATTAGCGGATCATGGGCATTCAGAATCTTAAAATTTACACAAAGTATAGCGTTGGAGAAAAAGGCCTGAAGAGAGCATGGGCCATTGATTTTTAAAGGGATAGGTGGCAGTTGATCCAAGTGTTTGGGGAAATAAGCTTTGGGATATTTGAAATGAGAAGTGCTTAGAAATCCCGAAGGGCCGAAGCCCAAAGTTCAGGAGACCCAAAGTGGATCTTGGCCATCCAAATACAGAACACCACGCATCATTAGATCCTCAACTCTAGAGGTTTTTCTTAGAGGGAAATGTGGTTTGATAATTTATATTCCCAAAGGTCGATTCACGAAGCAGATCTCAGTCGTTGATTCGAAGAGGGAAGATATGATTCGTTGATCTAAAGTGCCAGAGATGGGAAGTTTATAAGGAAGCCTCATCTCTTATCACAATATCAATGGTCACACTCCATTGTGGGGTCAAGAGGTGTGCACGTTTTAAAATTTTAAGGGCAGGCCGCAATCAGAACCATGGTTTTTGGAAAGGGACACGTGGCAGTTCATGGTGAATTACGGGGACACAAGCGGTTTTCTTTCAAACCACCTTTGGTCTCACCCACAATCACGCAATTGTGTAGGGTCATGGCCCTAGGTCACATTGAATATGGAGTGATGGAGAGGATCTTCGCCAAAGACTAAAATCATCTGTATTGGTCACAAAAGGAGATCTTCTTGGCCTCAAGAAGTCGGGATTAACTAAAAAAAAAAATTGTATGGCACCGCTTGTAAACATTCATGACTATCAGGCCCTGTTGTGATCCCGATGAAGGTAGTTATTGAAGATTGGGGGCTGCAGTTGAGACCTCGTCTCACCCCATAATTGGAAAGCGTGGCAGAACATAGCCATGAAGGCACACTGACGATTCGAAGCTTTCTTATGGGAATTTTTTCCTGTAAAGCACATAACTATGCCTGGATCGTGTCTGACATGAGCATACCTGCACAATATGATAGAGCAAGTGTCGACTGAAGGCTTTGAAAGCAGTGGTCTGATCACACTTCTAGTGGTTGTAACATTTCTAGGTATTTATAGACAGTTTTGATATTTTGTTAAGGTCGATGGTTGAGAAGTGCTCCTGTATTGTAAATTTTTTATGACGCTTCAAGTTCTCTAGTTATGTATTTGGATCTTAGACTTCTTGTTTAATTAAATTCATCTTCTTTTTCATCATATTTTCCTCTGATACCGAAGTTTCCATGATTTAAGGATTCACATGGATTGTTTTGACTGTATTGTAATGTATGTTTGATTGCAATGTTGTTATTTACGTTCTTTCAGTTTCCTGAAGTTTTGAATCCAAGAGGATCTTGTATTTGAAACTTTTCCTCCTTAGGCTACTAGAAGAACTGATGTCTATGACATACCTCTACACTCTCCTAACCAAATTCTTCCCTCTATTCACCCTTACTCCAACTTACCGACTGAAGTTAAACAAGACCTCACTTGCACGTGCATACCAATCCAGTTTTCTAAGTTAAAATGATATCATCTTGAGTCTGCGCCCATTTGACCTCTTTAAAACCAACCCATGACATAAAAATCTGTTGGGTACTAGGATTACCTTCTTTGCAATCGGAGGGTGACTTCTAGTGCTAACATTTATGGTTTCATTGCCAGCAAATGAATTGAATACATTTCCCAAGGATAGAACGACAAAGAGCTTCTGATTCTGGAGGTGCATCAGATATCAAAACCATTGAATATTGTGCTTACACCTAGTGACTCCATTGTGTCGACTCCACTATTTTAGTTGTGGCTACCTCTAGCACACTTGAAGCTGACCCAAAGAATGTTTCTCGAGCAGGCTTTTAGAAGTTTCTTTCTCATCTTGAAATTCCCCTAGGATATTGACAACGATCAGATCTGGTCTTCGATGGTGAACAAAGACCAGACACATTCAGACTTCATATAATTCACCTAGTGACTCCATAATTAAAGAATCAATTGGTGACTCCACTGGTTCGAAATGGAAAGAATCTTGGCTCAGATATTTGCTCCTTTTAATTTCTCCTTTGTTCCTGGTTTTCCTAATTTTGTTCCTATTATGGATGAATGGGGTGATTTTTTGCCCATATTTAGAGAGCATAAAGAGGACAACCCTGCAGAGTGTCTGCGTGAGTTTCATGAACCCATGCATCGATGGGAGATACATCATGAGGATGTATTATTAAATATGTTCATGTTCTCATTAGTAGGAGATTCTCATGAATGGTATCACTCCCTGCCCCTTGCTATCATCTCCTCCCTAGGAGAATTTCATGCAACTTTCAATAGGCACTGTCAAAAGTTTTATTCTTCTAAGTTCATTTTTCATAATTGTTGTGAAGAATATAAATATTGTGTTCAATGTATGGTTGTTTCAAATGAAATCTATTAGGATGGAAGTTATGAGGATGGAAGCTATGATGAGGAGGGGTATACCTCGGATGAGTTGGTGAAACTGGTACAAGCACTTTCTGCAAAAATAGAAAAATTGGAGGAAGATCGTGCTTGTTGCTCTTATGAAGGAGATGCAAAGGATATTCCAGTCCTAGGAGAAGATGTTCTTGGAAACCCTTCTCATGATGGTGAGGTTGAGGATTTCATAGCCATCGAGGTAGCATATTCTACCCCTGATGTACCTGTTGTCTCATATTTAAATGATGAAATAGTCGTGTATTCAAATGAAGAGCAATAGATCCATGCATCATATTTTGATGACTCGGGGAGAAGCCAACATGTGTATGAAAAATATGAATCAGATTCTGAGATGGATATGAAGGATTTACAAGAGCATGCAATAGATCCTTTTCCTTTATACATTAAGGAAAAACATTGTGTGGAAATTGTCCATCTTGGGCCTGCAGAAGACCAAGAGCAGAGATTTCCCATGGGTCCTTTTTTTTAAGATTATGACTCTAACCCTTGGGAGAGACATGAAGAAGAAGAGGGAGAGATAAATGAGCAGTTTATATCCTGGCATGAGCCTGTGAGTGAGAAACCATCACCTGGTATCAGTCAACCTTCATCAACCATTCACTCACCTGCGCTTTCCAGAGACATTCAGCCATGTGTGAACAACTGTAGGATAGAGCATGTTTTCTCCCACCAACCCAATGGATTTTGTCACTCATTATATGAGCCTGTAGGGGAATATATGGAGTTTATTTTCCTCCATGATTTGAAGCCTCCAAGTCTTATCCCACCATTCCATCTGGAGGAAAGCTGAAGGATGTAATTATTTTGCTGTCATGGTTTCATTATCTGTTATCAGTCACTGACAGAGTAAATGGTCTTCCAGTTAGGAATCCACTTGAATGGCTATGGTGGAAGTTCACTTTCACCTAGCAGTGTGTAAAAAAGAAGTAGACTAGGACTTTATATAAATAAGATCCTCTGGAGCCCATGTATTTTCTTTTGTTTAGATTAATTATCGGCCTATAATCCTCAGCAGGACGTTTTTTGAGCATGACTCCATAACCCAACAGCTAAGGCATTGGAACTACTTGTTCTTGGAAGCTCACAAGGAGCATGCTATCCCCTATGGAGACAAATGTTATCACACAAACTTCTCAGAGTCTTGTGGGTTTGTGGTTTCTACCTAAGTCTAGGATTTTCCCTCTCTCTCTCTCCTTTCATAGACCAATTCTTAAGTTTTTTCTCCTTCAACTTGTAAAATAGTTTTTGTTTTCCCCCCCTCTATGTTTAAAGTGCCACAGTCACCCTATTTTCCCAACCCCTATCTAGTTTTCCAAGTCTTTGTTTACACAGGTCGCAGCCATGGGCTCAAAGAGAGACACTCAGAGCGGTCCGTTCTGGACTCGAATCAAGAAAAAAGGCAGGTTCGACTTTCAATGGCAGGAATTCCATGTGTAGTTCATATTAGTGGCTCATGGGCGTTTGAAATATTAAAATTTGTGCAAAGTATAGCACCGGAGAAAAAGGACCGAAGAGAGAATGAGTCATTTATTTTTAAAGGGACTAGTGGCAGTTGATCCAAGTGTTCGGGAAATTGCTTCAAGAGATTTGAAATGAGAAGTGCTTAGAAATCCCAAAGGGATGAAGCCCAAAGTCCCGGAGACACGAAGTGGATCTTGACCATCCAAATATAGAATTCCACACGTCATCAGATCCTTAGCTCCATAGGTTTTTCTTAGAGGGAAATGTGGTTTAAGAATTGAAATTCCCAAAGGCCGATTCACGAAGTAAATCTCAGTCGTTGATTCGAAGAGGGAAGATTCTATCAGTTGATCTAAAGTTCCAAAGCTAGGCCATTGATTAGGAAGCCGCATCTTAGATCAAAAGATCAACGGTCATGCTCCATTGTAGGGTCAGAAGGTGCGCACATTTTGAAATTTTAAGGGCGGGCCACAATCGAAACCATGGTTTTTGGAAAGGGACGCATGACAATTCATGTTGAATTGCGGGGACAAAAGAGGTTTGCTTTCAAAACACCCTTGGTAGTGCCTGCAATTGTGCAATTGCATAGGGTCATGTCCCTAGGTCACATTGAATATGGAGAAATGGAGAGGAGCTTCGCCAAAGAACGAAAGCATCTGTATTGGTCACAGAAAGAGATCTGCTTGGCCTTGAGACATCGGGATTGACTAAAAAAAATTTTGTATGGCACCGCCTGGAAACATTCATGAGTGTCAGGCCTTGTCCTGATCCTAATGAAGGTAGTTATTGAAGATTAGGGGCAGCATTTGAGACCTCGTCTCACCCCATAAATGGAAGTGTTGCAGAGCAAAACCATGGAGGCACGTTGACGATACGAAGCTTCCTTATGGGAAATATTTTCTGTAAAGCACATAAATGTGCCTGGCTCACATCTGACATGAGAAAAACTGCACAATATGATAAAGCAAGCACTGAATGAAGGCTTTGAATACAGTGGTTCAATCTCACTCCTAGTGGTTGTAGCATTTCTGGGTATTTATAGACAATTTTGATCTTTTGTTAAGGTCGATGGCTGAGCAGTTCTCCCATATTGTAAACTTTTGATGAAGCTTCTGGTTCTATGGTTATGTATTTGGATCTGATACTTCTTGTTTATGAAAGTCAACTTATTTTTCAATATATTTTCCTCTGATACTGAAGTGTCCATGATTGAAGGATTCACATGGATTGTTTTGACTGTATTGTAATGTATGTTTGATTGCAGTGTTGTTATTTACGTTCTTTCATTTTCCTAAAGTTTTGAATCCAAGAGGATCTTGTATTTGAAGCTTTTTCTCCTTAAGCTACTGGAATACCTGATGTCTATGACAAACCTCTACACTCGCCTAACCAAAGTCTTCCCTCTATTCACCCTTACTTCAAATTACTGATCGAAGTTAAACAAGACCTCACCTGCATGTGCATACTAGTCCAGTTTTCTGAGTTAAAATGATATCATCTTGAGTCTGCGCCCATTTGACCTCTTTAAAATGAACCTACGACATAAAACTATGATGGGTACTGGGATTACCCTCTCTGCAATCAAAGGGTGACTTCTAGTGCTAACATGATTCTTCAATGATATTGCTCCTAGAAGGTCCCCTTATACAAGAGTTGCATATGCTTTCAATGGTAAACCAAAGATAACTCAAAGACCTCAAATAATGACACCGACATATTGGATTAGGGAATATGACCCATAGAAGGAGAAGGAAATGGTAGAATAGTTTGATTCAAATGGGGAACCTATTTTTGATAATCCTGATTTTTTGACACCTGTGTTGAGAAAATGCTCATTGGGATGAAAATAAAATATATATTTTATGAGCTTCCATGTTGGGAGCATCTTACGATTGGCCACTTACTAGATCCCATTACTCTATTAAAAATGTTTCATGTTCTTTTTGGAGGCACATATCATCGAATAAAAGTAACACATTAGCTATTAGGAGAGATATTATTGCTTCAAATACTAAAAAGAGACATTGGTCAAGAAAAGAAACTAGCGGAGAGGTTGGTCCCTCTTGGTGTTTTAAAGAAGGTGATGTCCCATGGGTTTTGAAGAAAGATGATATTTCTATGTCGAAGTATGTTATATTGGGTGTGAATGTATATTATTTATATGGGTCAACTCTACAATGTTACTTCATTGTAGAGGGGAGTTTGTCGGGGTTTAAATCACATGACCATATGAACCTTTTAAGGGTATGTATGTTGAATACATGATTCTTCTTCTATACGAACATTTGTAAAAATATGCTATGCACTCACATTTTTATGGAAATTAATTATGTCTGTGTCTATTTTGTAGTGTCATTATCCTTTGCTCGTGTGTGATTGTGTGAACCATGACTTCCCCTAGGAGCTATGAAATGCCATATTGAAATTATATGCATTTGTACGTTGGATCACATCAAAGGAGATTCATATGGCTAGCTTTCCATGGTGGCATCGAGAGATAGCTAGGATTGTTTGTACGTTTGAGAAGCAATTGCCCACGAGTTTTATGGACTTGCAAGTCCATCTTCTAATTCACCTAATTGATGAGGTTGAATTATCTTAAGTGCTCACATGTCGTTGCATGTTCTTCTTAGAGAGGTACATGAAAAAATTTAATGGGTTTGATTGACAAAGGGAAAATCCAGAGGGCTTTGTTGTAGAGGGGAACATAGTACACAAGTAGTTGTATTATACCAGCAACTACATCAATGAAATTGATGACACAAAAAGGCAAATCATTTGGGACAACCATCAAGATGAGGAAAAAAGGGAAGGGGAGCTACTCCAAATGAACAGAAAAATGTTCTTGATAAAAAGTAAGTCAGTTACATTTTGCCAACTTAGTACATAGAAATTGTTTACTTTGAAGCTGATAATATATATTTCATCCCATGCTATTTGTTTTGAATTCTTGTATACATAAGTGAATTTAGAAATCAATGACATTAATAAATTTGTTCTAATTTAAGTTGATAATATATATTTCATCTCATGCTATTTAGTTTTAATTTTGGTATACATTATCGAATTTAGAAATTGTTGCCATCAATAAATTTTTTGTTTACAACGAGGAGGAAACATGACCTTGGGTTGCATTGTATGAAGAGAAAAGAAGGAAATGGGATAGTGATAGGAAAGCATTGATACGGTTGAATGGTAGAAGCATGCATTATTCAAATCACTTAAAAGAAAATATGTCAAAAATATGTCTCAATGGTTGGGTGCCTGACCAAATACAAGAGAAATATGTGATGTCTTGTCGTAATTAACGTGGAGAAGATCTAGATGCACTAAACATAGGGATCATGTGCAAAAGATTTGTAATAACCTCTCTAAATATCATGTTATGTTTATATTTTTTTTTTCCACCAAAAAAATCGTAATTATATTCATTTGGAGAGAACCAAATTACATTTTGTAGGTGCACATAGCACAACCCAAACATGGGTGGAAAGATCTGGAAAAAAAAAATTCTACAGAGGCCTAAAAAAAACTAGTTGAAAGGCCATCGAGAGGAAAACATTAAAAGAAACTATAAAAAATGCATCAGATACAATCAAGGAAGAATGAACTCCTTCCACAAAGAGAAATCGATCAAGAGAGTAATCCCAAAGAGAACCTAGCTCCCAGATAGATCAGATCAGAGTAGTATGATCTACCACACCAAAATAACTAGATAGTAAAGGTATAGTAGAAAACACCACCCGCATAATAAACTGAATGATATGGACCAAGAAATGTACACCCAATGAAAGGACCTCAAAGTGTTGCACCACCCACAACACCGCACGTCCTTAGGAAGGACCTCAAATCTCAGGACACCACCAAATAAAAAAAATGGGATGAGACACTAAAAAGCAACACAAAATAACCCTAATCTAACATACATCAAACCCTGATCTATCCAACAACAAGTAGAGAAATGGATTGAATAATGAAGTGGAATAACCCAAAAAACCCTATCAAGAGCAGACAAGAAAGTACTCCTCCAACGAACACCCAGAAGCGAGATAAACCAGTTCAGAGCGACATACATCCTCTCAAAGGAAAAAGAGGATCTAAACCCCGAGCCCCAAATTCAAAAAAACCTAAACTTGGCACCAAAATCATTGAATCTGGAGAAAGAAAGCAAAGGGTATCCATCAAACCTCGAACAATCCCAAATATTGAGAGGGTGAACAAAAGAAATAATACTAAGAATTCCACGTAGAGAGGGATATCACCACCAAGAAATTGACAGCAAAAGGACGCCAAGAAGACCCCAAACCATCAAGGCAAAGAATCTAAACACCGAAGAGAAAATCTGAGCAGGCCCCACAAACCAACATTATGTGCATCCAAACCCCCCATCTCTCCCGATCCACCCAGATCTAGGTGAAAGAGCACCAACCATGACCAGGATGACACCAAAAAACTTAGAGAGAAGAGTTAAAGGAGCCTCAACCAACACTAAAACCCTGAGTGAAACCGTACTAGATCGAAACCCTCCAGGAATGCATACAAAAACCACTTGCAGCACCAACAAAGCTGCACCAGAGAGGAAAACACCAGAACCACATCCAAAAATGAGATCCATGATTCCTGATCAGAAACAACCACCTCCCCACAACCAAACGTTGGAACCTCCTCACGAGAAACATACATAGAACAAGGGATCGAACACGGGAATGAGTTAAAGGAAACATGAGTCTACACCTAGGGTTCCCCTGACCGTACACCCTAATCTCATTATGTTGAAAATATCTAATTTGCAAGACACGGTCTTAATTTTCAAATGTACATGTTTCAAATCACTTGTTTTTTTACATGTTGAGGGCACTTTCAACATGCCACTTACAATGAATTGAACCTAGGTGGGGAGGGTAACAATGATACATATTATTTTTGGAACGAAATGAGAGTGGAGATATAATAAATAAATGTACAAAGATATCTCGGATAACCAATAATATAACATAAATGTATCAGATATGCAACCATAAACAAAGAGATACAATAATACACAATTTCTATTAATGAACGAAAATGTACAAAGACCATAAAAATACAATGTGAAAGACTTGCTATAATGGTGGCAAATTATCTCTGAGAAGAGATGTGATACATACTCACATTTGCAAGGATATGATTTACAATGAGGATCTAAATTCCTTTTTAACATAAAGAAAATAAAAAACCCTAACCCCATAAGATGAAAAACCAACAGTTTTGTGGACCCCGTTTTGTGTAGTTTGGTGTATCAACTTCCCAGGGGCATAACTTTGGAATATGATATTCGTTTGGGGCACACGATAGATCATTGGAAAGTTCTATCTGAGGAATACACATGTTTTCATCATACTATGACTCCATCTACATTATAACTATGGAGGGCCATGAAAATGTTGTTTAGGGCCTCAAAACAACCCTGAAAGTTTGGGACCCAAAAACTAGAAACAAAATTGCCAAAATGAAACTTCCAAAATTAGCAAGTTGGAATATGTAGGTGGCCACAGATATCCACTTGGATAAATCCTCCCTCCTTATGAAGAAATGGTCTACATTGCATTGAGTTCTTAGGGGAGAGGGGAAAGTGGTTGTTGAATCTGAATCTTGGTCAATTGCTTGCCTTGCTCGAGACGTCGCGTTGCTTGGTTTGTGGAAGGCTATCACGAACCTGTTGCCGACAAGGTTGAATTTGTTCAACCAATTGAGCTACATGAGATGACTGTGTGCAAAATTAATCTTTGTTCTTTGCTGCAATCTTGTTGGCATGCTTTTGTTGGATAGAAGGTTCTTGTAACGAGGTTTTCATGGTGGTAGTGTCCTTATGTTCACCTTTTGAGTATATTGTGAAGAAGATGAATTTTGTAGTATGAGATACTACTTTGTGGCACTGTTTAGGTGGGATAGTAGTCAGAATTACCTCTGTTATTATGTAGATATGACCCCCCAAAGTAACAATGACACTAGAAGGTTGAGACTCATAAATAACATGGCACTTTCACATATATGGTTGGCCCAAGATAACATCACATACATCCAGTGGGTAAACATCACATAATACCTCATCCTTGAAGGGATGGATGTCATATGGAAATCGACACTTCTAGCTGACACAAAGATCTTGTCCCTAGCAATGCCACCCGATGTTGTATGGTTGTGGGTGGGGTGTTGTTGAAAATCCCAAATGTTTGACGACCTCTACTGAGATGAGGTTCTTCTAGCTTCTGCTATCAACAATAAAATGCATTGGGGTCCCCTTCACCCACATATATGAATAAAAAAGGCACTCCCCCTCTTCAAGATCTATTGGTTCTTCTGGTTGAATTGTTGCGGTCGTGACAATAGTAGTGGGGTCTTTGTCAATGATCTATATTCTACCAGTATTTTTTTAATCAGATTCTGAATCAAGGTTCGAATCCTTGCATTTTATCTCAGCCACCAATGACTATTTTTTGCGACATTCATCAGCGTTTTTCCAGAGGGTTTTGTGGAAATCGCACCATTTTCCAGTGTCCTTCTTCGTCTTTCTACAACCCTTCTTTTCATGTGGCTTGGACAGTTTTTCAGTAGGTTGTTTGTTAAGGTCTTCTTTATCATACTTTGGTTGTTGCGTATTTGATTACCCAAACTCCCATTTGTTTTGATGCTTAAATTTCTGCTCGATTTTAACATCATATCGATAAGCAACACTTGGTGATGAGATGTCCAGAAAATACATTTCATTTTGGATGCATCTGTGTAGAGCCCCGCGGTATCTCATAACCAAATGTCGCTTGAATTATTTGATACCCAGCTTGGTGTGCAAGGTATGGAAGGTATTGGTGAACTCTGACACTATTTGGGCCCTCTCTTGACACAGCATGGTCCAGCTCATGTATTGGTCTTCATAGTTGCCAACAGGCTGATATTGTTCCTTGACCGCATCCACAAAAAAATCCCAAGTGGGATGGACCCCATATATTCTAGAATCCTCCATGGAATGTTTCTCCCAGTAATTTTTCCACCAATGTTTTACATGGGGGAGAGACTCAAGGAGTGCGAAGGTGATCTTTTCCCTGTCGATAAAATGGTGAATAAATAAATAACCTTCTAGAAGATTTAACCATTTGTCTAAGGAATCTGCATCTATCTTACCTTCAAATATGGGAATATTAGAATTAACATGTACCTTGAAAGTTGAGGTCATTACAAAGTGACCTCTTGATGAATATGCTCCTACTTCCATCGACAAGCATTGAAGGATGCAGGAAAAATTCTCCATCATTTCATCCCTCTGTCGCATGAGAGCTTGCTCAAGCAACAAATTGATATAATCTTTTGCTCCGTCATTTTTCTCTTCTTCCACCATGGAGGGTTTCTTGGTTGTATGAGAGTGATTGTCCTCAAGGGAGACAAGCTCAATACCCAATTTTATATACTCAGATTTTGTCAGGGACATGCACTGAAAAACGATCAAGAGAAGCTTGCTCTGATACCACTAATCTGGATTATTTTCGGCACAAAATGAGAGAGGAGATATAATAAATAAATGTACATAGATTTCTAGGATAAACAATAATATAACATAAATGTATCAGAGATGCAACCATAAAAAAAGAGATACAATGATACACAATTTCTATTAATGAGTGAAAATGTACAAACCCTGTAAAAATACAGAGTGAAAGACTCGCTAGAATGCTAGAATATTATCTCTGAGAAGAGATGTGAAGGTTACTCGCATTCGCAAGAATATAATTTATAATCATGCTCTAAAGGCCTTTTTAACATAAAGAAAATAAAAAACCTTAACCCTGAAAGATGAAAAGCCAACAGTTTTGTGGACCTTGTTTTGGGTAGTTTGGTGTATCAACTTCTCGAGGGCGTAACTTTGGCATACGATCTCTATTTGGGGTGAAATGTATCTCGTTGGAAAGGTATATCCTATAAATGTGTTGATCCTGCACAAAAAATATCTATCTAGAAAATGCCACAGACATTTGTAGAGAGAAATTAAGAAAGAAGAAGTGAGAGAGAAAGGATGGAAGAATTCTCATTAACCGTATTCCACACACAAAGAGTGAATAATTTAAAATAGATATAGTATACATGAGTAAATAATGCACCATAGTGGTGGTCTAGAGTGATCTTGACACACACCAATAGTTACAGGAGTAAACTTCCACCTAGTCTAGTCTCTTAGGGAGTTACAGAAGTGAACTGCCACCTAGTATGAGTTAACTATTCTATCAGTCTTCAGTTAACTGATTGAAATAGAGTGAAGTGAGGAGGAGATCAATGAATCATGAGTAATGAACTATTATGGTGATGATCCCAAGGACAATGAACATTAGCTGGTGATGATCCCAATGTTGCATGGTGATAATCCCAATGTAGAATCTAGACTCCACTCAACTGATCAAACTAAAGTGAAAATTGAAGAGAATATTATCCTAGAGAAATATTCTACCTAAAATTTAGGAGAGTGGATAATTACTAATAAACATAGGGAAAACCTTAGGAAAAATAAATCCTAGCTATGTGTGAAGTACTCCAACAACCCCACCTGAACATCACTCTGGTGAAAATAAAGAATGGGTCTCGACAAGAAGGCCATGTTAGTTACACAAAAACAAAAAATACATCTAAATAAATGAGGAAAAGGGAAAAAACTCATGGGAACCCCCCCCCCCCCCCCTTCAAATTACAATGCATAAAAAAAATGAGAAGGAACAAAAAACAGTTGCTAAGCAACCCTATCCTACACTCCAAGAAGACCTCGCAATTGTGCAAGTTTGTGCTCGTTGAAGATTTTGTTGAAGATGTATATGTATGCATGGATATGACAAAGTATATGCACCATTGATATTTCCACACATATCCACTTTCTTTTCTTGTAATAAAGAAGATCCAAATAAAGTTTGGATGAAACATTGAAAATTGTGCGACCGTTTCCGAAAAAATGCTGAAACTTTGTTGATTGTAAAACGATTATAACTTCACTTCTCGGACTCTGTTTCAAACGATTGTTTTTTTGAAATTGGATATTTTCCCTAGAGGAATTCAAATATCCAATAAATTTCTGCATTTTTTTCTTAGAAAATATCAAAATTGAGTCTGATGTGTGTGACTCCTTTTTTGTCTCCTAAGATGCATGCATTGTGCATAGAAAAGTGTCTTCATGTGACCCCTAACATGCATGGAATATATCTTCCACATGAATTCATAAAATAAATATTGAATTGAGTAGACATCATCTTCAATTAATGGAATACAAATTTGTGCAAATACTTGTGTAGAAGACTCTTCAGAATAAAATGTTTGATCTTCTAATAGTTTCTCTTATGGCTCTATTTGTTCAACTTCTTGCATGAAATATTCAAAGTATTCTTTATTCCCAAATAGAACCTCCAATCTGGTCCATAATTCATTTGGAGTTGATTCTAGTAATTCTTCATATACTTGATGAAAAATTTTAGGAGAAACAAACATGCATATACATCCTAAGGCCATATCTTATCTATTGAGAAAGTCATTTTTCTCATTGGTGGAATTAAGATCTACTTCTGTTCCCATAGTTATTTTTTACAAGCCTTTGCATCTGAGTTGAAGCATATTTTTTGTCTTCCATACCAAATAGTTATGAGGCGTGAGAAGTATTGCTGGTGAGTAAAACATAGATTACATCTTTCTATGTTCTTCAACCTTCAATACCTACAAAAATAATTTGGTGTAGATTTTCTTAGCAGTCTATGGGCTCTGATACCATGCAAATGTGTTGATCATGCACAGAAAGTATCTAGCTAGAAAATACCACACACATTTGTAAAGAAAAATTGAGAAAGAAGAAGCAAGAGAGAAAGAATGGAATAATTCTCATTAATCGTATTCCACACACAAAGAGTGAATAATTTACAATAGATATAGGATACATGAGTAACTAATGCACCATAGTGGTTTTCTAGAGTGATCTGTACACACACCAACAGTTACAAGAGTAAACTGTGACTTAGTCTAGTCTCTCAGGCAGTTACGGGAGTGAACTGCCACCTAGTGTGAGTTAATTGTTGATTAAGGTTGGTTTTCATTGATGTCAACCCTTGAAGAAAGAACTGTAGAAAAAGGTTTGGGTAATGGACCCAATATTGTTTGATGTAAATATGACTCATTATTTTTTTTTCATTGTTGATAAGAAGTAAATATGGATGAACTCCAAAGTGGTCCCATTATGGTGAAAGCCCTCACGGGAAGACGGTTTGTGGAGTAGGAGAACCCATGCTTAATTGTGGAAAAATGAGATGAAGGAAAGTGAATTTGTCAGGGAAAATATCCTATATGGATAGTGCTTGTCATGTCATTTCTGGTGGTATGTGGAACGTCACATAATTCCTCACGGTTAGAGAGTTATGGCCATGAGAAGTGGGAGACCCTAGGTCTGGGTAATGGCCCCAAGTTTGTTTGATGGGTAATGGTATGAGTTATGATATATTTTCAGATAATAATATTCTATATGGATAGTACATGTCATGCCATTTTTTGTTGTATGTAGAACATCACATAACTCCTCACGGTTTGAGAGTTATGGCCTTATGAAGTTGGAGGACCCTCATATGTCATCTAGAAGCCCCAAAAGGTCAAAGTAATCAAAGTGGT
>JZKD02S1896907.1:16034-26709 GCA_000966675.3 Picea glauca | reverse complement strand
AACTCTTTTGCTTACCAAAAAATTATATTGTTATCACAATTAATGCTTTACATTTGGCAAGCAACCCATGTTTTTTTACCCTATTGACTTTTCAAAAAGGGGCAACAAAAAAATATAGATTATTTTGTCTATGATATCCATTGGCCAATTTTTTTGTGTGTGTCTGTTCAAGATTGCTCCAGTAATCTCTCTTCATTTATTGTTGAACATGTTTATCACTTGTTGTCTTTTGTTATTTTATTTGATTCATTTAATTTTGTGTCATTGCTAAATAGATTATAATCAATGAAAAGGTGAAACCTTGAATGGTTGTTAAACTTGACTCAATGTTCAATGTCCATATCTTATTTTTCCAGCAACAAGTTATGTTGATCAAAACCCTTTTCAGGAGCAAGCTATAGAATAAAAAAAAAAAAAGTTGACATAACAAAGTTAAGGTATGTTATTATGAGGTTTTCTTTTCCTTTTTTATCGAAATTCTCTAATATCATAAACAAAAGTTAAGTCTATTTTGAATACCATATATTAAAAAATGTCAAAAATAGTCGATGTTGAAAGATATCAAGATAAAGAGTAGTACATTCCACATAGTAACATTGATCATGTCCTACAAATCAATGGTCTCTTTAGATTGGATGCCTTTTCATATATTCCTGGGGATTGTTTATTTGATGCATTCCATCTGCTATTGCATTTTCGTTACTCCTCCATTGAATTGAGAAATGGATTAATAGATAATTTATTGTCTTGTTTACAAAATGGTGACCTAGAGGCATTTAAATCATATGAGTATGAGCTAGCAACTGATTTTCTATACCAATTGCATGGAGTCCATGATGTACACACATATCTTTCTAGAATGAGACTATCTGCATCTCCAAATCTAAATATAAATGAGAGAGGACTCTGGGGAGACACATTCTGCATACGATGGCTAGAAAAATGGTTGAACATACCAACTGCAGTTTCGTCACTAACAAGGAAAACAAGGTATCTGTATTTCAACAAAGATGCAAATATAGACCCATATTGCATCTTGTTCCACGATGTAAACCCTGTTAGTGGTCATTACGAACCATTGCTTTACAAAAAAATATCCACGTGCAACTTTGAAAAAACTAATAATTACCTATTACAAATGTGTAAGAACCTTGAATGCCACTGGAATTATATCATGCATAGGATGCATACTCATGTATTAAGAAGAGAAATAACCAACACATCTAGTTGTGGGGATAGTCTGTTTGTAGCAATTTGTTACTTGATAGAAACAACCTTCAATGTACAATCCTTGAGACTTTGTATTATTCAATCATTCTGCAATGCAATTAAAAGTAGTGACCCTAATGCATTTCATTGATTACATCAACACTTGTCATGCAATTCCATACATAGTTCAGAAATGACGAATGACTAGCAAGAGTATCTTGTCAAAATTGAAATGCCATATCAGAAGGGGAAGATAGAGGGTGGGCCATTCTATTTACAATGGATATCAATCATTTTCAATGTAAATCTCCAAGTATGGTCCTCTCATTGCAATAACATTGTAACCCACTACTCTGCTCGCTCTAGCTGTACTGAAACAATGTATTTGTTGTCATTTGAAACAGATACATTCCACGTTCACTATGAACCGTTAATAAGGGGAAATAGAAATAGTATATGCATTGGACATTATAGCCAAGCTACAATGGATGTAGACAACACACATGCAATTGACCATCGTCTAGTTGCATATGTGTCAGTTACAACAGTTATGACCAATAATTCATTGCCTCTTGAACACACCTCGGACAAACACTAGCGTATATATCCTTTACATGGGAAGGATAAAATGTCACTGCCAAATATTTCTCCCACCTCCAATATGGCTTGCCATAAAAAATTTACACATACTACTAAAAAACATGCACTTTCTTGTCACAAAGTTAAACAAATGATTCGTAAAAACAACAAATCTGACGACAAATTCCCCATCATACATGGACTAAAAAAACATGTATATGAACACCATACAAATCCCATTGACCCAACAATGCCTCTTACCAAATGAGCACGATTAACATATCCTACGCTGGAACATATACCTTCATGTATAGATACTGAACATAAGAAAGCAATAAAGAATGCATTTACTATCCATGTCCATGTAACAAAGAATGCTTCACAAGAAGCATATATAAAGAAGCTACAAGACACACCTAAAAACACATGTGCAATTTGTGAGCAATTACATTTCTCACACAACATTAGATGCTTCACTGAAGACTTGCAAGAAGAATATTTGATCTTAACAACAACTAAAAAAATATTCTCTAGTAAGAAGATATGCCTTCCTTGCAAGAGCTCTGTCGAAAATGGAAAATTACCAAAATTTGCAACACCTGAACAAATAAGATGTAACATGCCATTACCAATGGTAAAGGAACTTTCAGAACTTGAAGAGAGACTTGTATCATTCATAATTTCATTTGCACAAATTAGGCAATGGGGTTACAAGCGATCCCAAATGGGCTTGACATGATCAATTATCAATGCCCCTGTGCATATGGATGTTGTGAAAAAAGCCTTACCAGAATTCATGGATGAAACACTCACAATTGCAGTGGCATTAAAAAGATGATTGCAATACAAGAATGCATACCAAACCGGAAAAGTACATGTCAACATTGTCATGAGATCACTAAAAGAATTATGTTCCAGATCTTTGTATAAGGATGAAAACATCTCTATAAACAAGCAATGGAGTGTTGTTCTAGAACAATGCAATAACACTTGTATAGACAATGAGAATTATGATTATGGAAGTGATATGGATATTGAATCAGATAATGAAAGACCAACTGAAACATTAGTACATGGATTCATAGAATCACAACGCATTTACGATTTGCAAGACAAGCTCATCGAAGTTGCACCTGCTGAAGGGAAATGTCCACATGACATTTTCAAGGAAAAAATTGTAGAAGAAATGAACTTCCCAACCTTATTCTATGGTGATCCACATGACGATGACATTGTAAAGAGATTTAGTTACCTACAAATAGTAAAATGGGAATTGCTACATGCTAGCGGTGATTTCTCATATCACACAACAAATTTGTTTTTCAAAACAATGCAAATACTAATTGAAAAAGTACTCTCTTTCATCTGGATACAAATAATAAAGGGACAACTAAGAGGAGGAACACTATTACCAAGAGATTTCAAGTACAAACCAAACTTGGAAAAAATACTCAAATCTGATATTGGATACATAGACTTCAAAAACATCCGCATTTCTCCTGATTACCTTCACCAAATACAAAAAAAAATATTTGCAATGATACGACAATTGGGACCACCAACCTTTTTTGACACATTCACAAGCACTGAGCATCAGTGGACTCCATTAGTCTCTACATTGATTGAGTTTTATATGAATAGGAGAAATAAAAAGTGCACTCAAACATTGGAAGACATTGGCATTGACTACCTAATAAGAAAGGATCCAGTCACATGTACTCATTACTATAGACATAGAATAAATGCTCTAAAGAATTTGATATGTCATGGTGAAACATTGTTTGGAAAAGTAGTTGACTACTACTTCGTAACAGAGTTCCAAAATAGAGGAAGTGAGCATGAACATGGAATGCTATGGATAGAAGATGCCCCAATATATGGAAGGGACAACAACTCGGAAATTGAAATTTTCTTGGACAAATACATAACGTGCGACATAGACCACTTGGATCCAGCTCTTACTAAATTCCATAGGCATTACCATAAAAGAAGCTGCAAGAAACAAAGGAATTCCCATTGCATGTACAACTTCCCTATGCCACCAATGAAAAGAACAATAGTGCTCAAACCAATAAGCTCACTGGATAAATATCTTGCTGACAAGTCAAGGTCCATGTTCACATCTTTAGAGCAAAAAAACTATGACAACGAAATGAGCTTTGAAGACTTCTTAGTGGAAATGGACCTAGCCAAAGATCAATACATCCAACTAATACAATGTAAATTTAAACAACCGACAATCTTCCTTAAACGAAAACCTTCACATATTTGGAACAACAGCTTTGCAAAGGACATGACAAATTTATGGAATGAAAATACATATGCACAATATGTGGTCAATGCATACATTGCAGCATCATATTGTAGTCCATACATGAATAAAGTTGACAAATCTATGACAAATGCATTTCAAAGAATACACAAAGAACATGAAAGGAGTGAAATCGATGATATTCAAATGATACAGACCCTTGGAAATACA
Organism: Picea glauca; assembly: GCA_000966675.3. Taxonomy (NCBI): domain Eukaryota; kingdom Viridiplantae; phylum Streptophyta; class Pinopsida; order Pinales; family Pinaceae; genus Picea; species Picea glauca. Next base: position 22,439 of record JZKD02S1896907.1, on the reverse strand, counting down.
TTACTTAATCTTCAACAAATGTCTTCTCAACAAGTAGTTCACATAGCACTCTCTCTACCACTAAATTGTAGTTCAAGAGAGTGTATATTTATAAACACATCCCCAATCCCCAATAGATAAACGAACATTTATGTTGAAGCCACCCTTTCTATTAAAACAAGAACCTGATACTTCAGAAGATGTAATGTGCCAATCTATTATTGATTACTACATTCAGCGGCCACATACTATTTCCAACATCTGCCTTGTTGAATTTGTATCCAAGAACAAAAAAAATGGTACATGTATATCAAAAAGGAAAAAACCAAATGTAATACGGTTCATCAAATACAACAAACACATTGACAATGAAAATTATTGTAGAGGGAAGCTATTGCTATATATTCCATTTGAGGAAAATGAGCATACATTAAAACATGACCTTCCTACATGGAAGGTTGCTTATAGTTTCCATGCAAACACGATACAAATCAATGAAGCTAAATTTACATGCAACATGAATCCAACATGGGGTGACCTCGAAAATGAAATTGAACAATTACATAGTAACCTTATGGATATTGATGATACATTCATAGAACAAGAACCAACTAAAGTCCATTGTGAGCAGTACGACTTGCAGGAAGAATTGAAATGCCCTCGAGAATCAAATTTGAAAAAAACAATTAACCTAGGATGTCAAGTGACAGACCACCCATTTTTCCTTGACAATGAAGAATATTATAGACTTAGAAGATTATTAAATAAAGAACAACAAGCAATTGTCAAAGACATTGCCCTAAAGAAATCAGTGGACATCCAAGAGCCATTGTACTTGTTCCTCATAGGTGGGGTAGGAACAGGAAAAACATTTACAAAAAATATGCTATTGCAAATGCTCATACGAATATATGATGCACACAATACAATTGAACCTTTGAAACCAAAGGGATTGATACTTTCATACACAGGTAAAGATTCTTATAATGCAGGTGGAACAACAATCCACTCTGCATTACTAATGCCATTCAACAAGTCTCATTTCCTTCCACTTAGCAAAGAAATTTTGGACAAGTTGTCTAAGCTTGATCAAGAACTACAACTTGTCTTCATTGATGAAGCTTTTCTAATCAGAAGTCGATTCCTATTCAGCATTGACAATAGACTAAGAAACATAACACATACAAACAAAGTACTTTGGAAACATAGATATGATCTTTTGTGGTGATCTCTATCAAGCACAACCCATACAAKATTCCCTCATATTTGAACAACCTACCATGAACATGCAAACAATAACATATGACTTTTGGAAAGATAATGTGAAGTGCTATGAACTACATACTACAATGCGCTAAACAAATGACAAATTTATTGCAATTCTGGATAGGATGCGAACAGATAGCCAAACAAGCAATGATTTGGCATATATCAATACGAATTGCATGCGACCTGCACCAAATGATCCAAAATTTCCTTACTTATTCTACAAAACCAAAGATGTCGCACTACATAACAAACATATGCCATCATTAATGCCTAGAAATGAGCTCTTAATCAATGCAATTGATGAGGAGGAAGAAAACCATGGAAATGTACCATACCATCAACATACAACAACTTTTCCTTCCCAACTTGTCATAAAATTAAACATGCGTGTTGAAATATATGCATGTAACTACAATTCGCAAGATGGCCTAGTCAATGGTGCAGATGGCATAGTGAAAGCCTACACAAAAAAAGACAAACTTGATGTCTTTTGGATCAAGTTCTATGATCCAGACATTGGACATCGCCAAGCTAACAAGCTCAGATACTTATATACCATGGACATTTCCAAAGAGTGGATACCCGTATTGCGCATAGAAAAACCACTATCAACAACAAAAAATCCAACCCATTTGAATATCTGAAAACAATTCCCTATCAAACTTGCATGTGCACATACAATACATAGGTCACAAGGTTTAACACTTGACAGTCTTGCATTTGACCCTGCTGGGATACGAATCCATGGATTGGTATATACAACCTTATCTCATGTAAGAAACATAGAGTCTTTATATTTTCTAAATACTCTCAAAATGGATAACTTCAAGGTGAAATAAAAAATTGATACTGAGATGCAGCGCCTCCGAACCATTGCAAAGTGGAATTTGGCATATGATTTCGAGTCCATAAAGTCAAGCACAAACATCTCAGGTCTTACGCTAAACACATGTAGCTTGCATGCACATATGAATGACATACTCAATGACTATGACACGGTGCAATATGATATTTTATGCTTGCAAGAAACATACATGACATTATCTGTGCAAAATCAACAATTTGCAAGCTTCAATTGCATATCAAGTTTCACTAAACATGGAGTCGTGACACTAGTAAAAAAACATCTCCCAATACTAGAACATATGCACTATGAAGACCAATCTGTAGAGTTCCTTATAGCTAAAGTAACATTCCATGGATCCCATCTTGCAATAATCAACATTTATGTTGCACCACATGCAACATTGTCCAGCATATTCAATACCATCACAAAAGCATTATGTCATTTTCACCAAAACGAAATCCTAGTCATTCTAGGAGACTTCAACATTGACATGTCATAGTGTAATGAACAGACAAAAAAATTGGAAAACCACATGTGCAATTACAATGCCCATATTCTCCTAGGAAAAACAAACCATGCACATAAAACACGCATTGATCATATTTGGTCAAATGCAAAGAATGAAAACTCCAGAATATTACATTGAATACATATTGGACCGATCATGATACAATTTGTCTCCTACTTGAAGTCTAAAATACACATAAATCATAATGCATATTTTGAGCTAAAGCATAAATCCATATATTTGTTACACATTTACAAATGCCTTTCCTTTGCATTGCATAAAAAAAATCATGTCACAGCTGCCAAAAGGTTGGTATAGTATCGATGCTAGATTTTTGTAATATAAAAAAACAATACATTAGCAACTTTCAATGCATTTGCATCTTCCTAAAATATATTACTTTCCTTGATTATTTTGTTCAATGTATAGTACATTGAACCAATTATCCATGCTTAAAAAGATAATAAGGACAATTACAAACATGGATGGAAAAAAAGGGTACATATTTCCAACCTTCTCTGTATTTTATTAAGTTGCATTCCAAATGTCATTTGTTATTGTTCCATGTTTGATATTCTTATATTCTATATTGCATTTTATACATCACCTTTACATCAAAAGAAATAGAATAAGTGATGAAGAAGAAGAATTTACAAGCGGCATCGGAGAGGAAATCCAGAAACAACCTTCAAAGAGAAGGTATGGTCATAACAATAACACATCCAAATCTTCTTCCTAGTAAGTTATATACATATGTAGATTCACAATTCATATGCAAACCAGATTGTCTTATGGAGGTCAAACTATGTCTTCTATCTTACATGTTTCATACACAATGTTTGAATGTTCAATACAAGAGAACCTAGACAAGCCAAGAAACCATTAGCAGTCAGGCATCACAAACACAACAACAAAAACAATTGCCAACATAAATATTCATAAATTATCTTATTTTCAACATTCATAAACTATCTTTCTTTTATACATGAGAAAATGAAGAACAACATCTACTAATGTCATTCACAAATTATTATGTTTAGTACAAATGAAATATTGTTACCTAAAATACCATTGCCTCTAACTGATGCAACCAACATTGCAACCTCAAGTGATACAACCACGCATATGCAACAAGAAGAAATTGAAAGGTATGTACATAGATATGTAAAACTCTCAATTTATGAAAAAAAATACAAAAACAAGAGATGTTCTTCATAGATGTTCTTCATATCACTTATTTCTTGCAATCTCCTTTCAATGACCCAAATTTACACCTCCAAATATTGTATCGATTGAGGACTTGAATAGTCGTAGGATTCGGGACTTGTTCATCGGAGATGTCATGGTTGTCTACAGAACATATTTGGATAAAGTAAATAAATCATGTAAAATCCTTCGTGTTGATATGACATATGAGAATGGCATGATGACATTCACATTAATTGTTCTTGTACACCTTGTACAAAGGAATGAGGAAAAGATCTTACCTAGCAGTGGAATATCTATTACAAATTTTAAAATTCTACCAAAAAACAACTATGATTGTGGAGATTGTGATCAGATTATCTCGCTCGATGAATCCAGTCTCATAGAAACATTGTCTCCAATTTGTAAAGAATACACTTTCATACCAGACACAACAATTAGAAAAGTAGCAGATAACATGGACGTGTACCCAATTGGAGCAATCAGAGTTGTCTTCACCCTCACAAGAAAAGTCGTATTGTAGTACACATTGCACATAAAGGATGGGAAGACAGAAAATGACAAGGCAACGGTATGACCTCCAATGTTCACTCCTTTATCTTTAACTTTCTAATATTCATTAAATTCAGCTACATAACAACTATCATATTCTATGTAGTAGCTTCAATTGCTCAAAACATATGAACATTTCTTTAGTTCAATAGAACAACAACTACAAACAGGAAAATTCCCCATTATGTTATTCAAAAATATAAACAAAAGGAGAGGCATAAAAGAAAAGGTATTTCACACAACACAGTCAACATTCATAACGACACTCAAAACAAAAGATGTGGAAGATCTGGAAAAAATAACACGTTCAACAATTGTTGTAAGTATCCATATATAAATTCATTTACAAACCTCATACTCAAGAGAATTTAAAATTTTATACATTTATATATACTATTTAACTTACCCCTTCTTGTAATCCATATACAGGTTGAAGATACACTAGAAATTGCAAATGCATATTCAACACCATTCGAGTCTGTCTGTGCATCTTGTAACTCTCCTACATGTACAACTGAACTGATAAAAGATGCAATGGTTGATTATCTTAAATGTAGTGAAAAATGCCCTTTCACAGATCAACACTGCGTCAATGTTATTATCTGCACCATTGACAACAAGACTTTACAATGCACTATCAGAGAGCCTCTTCTGCACAATATACTTCCTAGCCTAATAGACATGTCATATGAGACATATCTACAAAAAAAACGAGCTACTGTCTATATGCTATGAGACCTTTGAATTCATGGTAGATTCATAGTAAATGAAGACAACATAGTCTCTCATCTAGAATTAGGAGAAGAAAAAGAAAGCCCGACTCACTAAAACTTGAGGCACTTAATTTACTTCTTTGATCAACTGGTTGATAGAAGTTCATGTCACTTGAATGAAGGCCAAAGAGAAACATTGTACCATATTCTTTGCTTCCACTATCTTCAAGATAGACCATATATGCTTATTACACAATGTCTATATATATATATATATATATATATATATATATATATTGGAGATTTCAAGCACTTCCATTATCAAAAAATCAAATCTTTTGTACCATGCTACATTGAAATACTTACCATGAATAAATTTTGTAGCTAATGGCCAAGAATGCATTCAATTGCATTTCACTTCCTTTGTCTTTTGTTATATACAATTTCTGTGTTCCAATAAAATCAAAGACAAATTAAAATTGACAAAATTGAATGTAATCATGCTATTTCATTAGAATATTTACCATTAAGTTTCATCACACCGTCTAATCGCACACTATTATTTTTAAATGAAATTTATTTCTTCCTTCTTTTTTATTCTACTAACAACAAAAAATTATTGTAACCGAGTAAGCCTTGCTACACATTAAAGATGGTTTGTAACAAGTTGAAAATGCCTCAACAACCAAAATTAACTAAAATTCAAATGGAAAAGTTCTACTATAGTTTTCAACTATAATTTTCTATCAAATTCACAAAATTGAATGTAGTCATACTAAAACATTGGAATACTAATGTACTCATACCTCAACATTGGAATTTTTCTACCTTATTAGGAGTCCCCAATTAAATTGCATTTCACCATCTTTCCAATTTCAAACAAGTTCGGCAAGAACTTCGCCATTTTTAATGAACATTATAGATTTACTTTAATATATGTTGATCAGTAATAATCAAACTTTCATTTTAATGCAAGTACCTAAAGTAGTGGGCTATTAAGCTTTAATTCCTTTTTAGACATAGTACCTGGATGGTAGTAAAGACCATACATACCATAATAATTTTTAATCTCAATCTCAACTTTTTGTCATATAATTTTTTTTTTTAATCTCAAAGACGTTTTTTTTATTTTCTCCATCCTTATTAAATCTACATTTAAATGTATTGATGTTGTTTAAAATGTGTTTCCCAACTAACAAGACATCCTTATTACATCTGTAGTTAAATGTATTTATGACGTTCAACATGTATTTCCCAACTAACTAGGTAGGGACTGCATTGGCATGCAACCCTTGTTCTATTAGAATCAAATGAAATTTTTTGTTACATAT
>JZKD02S1896896.1:37003-67796 GCA_000966675.3 Picea glauca | reverse complement strand
TATTATTATTTCCATCTTTTAGTATTTTAGTCGTTGGCTAGTAGTGGAGAGCTCGACAATTGAGTAAAGGGGTCTTAATGTGTAATGTCCCCACTTTTGGACATTATCCCATTACAAAGTGTTATGACTACCAGAGTAGCCAGATATGGGTGACAACGAGTTCAGGAGCTATTGAGGGGTTTTATTGGGCCCGACTTGCATCGTTCATCATATTTCATCATCATGATCCATTCTTTATAGCTTGGCTTTTATTTCGTTGCATTCCGATAATTTCCATAAGTTTGAGTTATTATGGGTTATATTTTAGTTAAATTCACTAAGAAGGTTGTATTGGGCAAAATACTTGGAGAAACCTCTTAGTGTAATAGCTCATCAGAATCAAGAGGAAGATCACTACAGGATAGGATGATGAGAAATGACTTTTAGTGGCCAAAGAAGCCATAAGGAGGGATGAATCACTTTTTAGAGGTAAAAAGGTTAATTAATTAATTAAAGTGATTTAATTAATTATTAATAGAATAAAGTAAAAGTCACTTGGAGAGAAAAGGTGAACTGGGGGTATAAAAGAGAGATAGGGGCTTCTATTCTCTCATCATGTTGATTATTAGTTTGATATCTAGCTTCTTGCTAGTGAGCCCATGCACTTGGGGGTTTTGAGGGTTTTGACTTAACAAACCCTAGAGATCGACTCGGTGGTAAAAGATTCCACCCAACTTGGTCCAAGCTTGGTCACGGAGGTGAAATATTCCTCCCTCACCATTCTACATCAGTCTATCTCAGCCACATGTGGATCCTACAAAAGTTACAAGTTCAGAGAGAGACAATGCGTAACTATAGGTGGTTTTCAGTAGGAGGGTGCACCATCTTGAGAAGAGTAGCTCGATCTGGAAATAGGAGAAGATTCTGGGAAAAGGGGCTTCTGGGTATTCTTTGTATGGCCTAGGGCACCTTCTTTAGCCTATTCCGGAGGGTTTTTATCTGTCATATTATTTATTGGAGCTTGGCACGAGTTGGAGAGAAGGAGGGTGCACTGCAGATTGAGGATTCAGTAAATTGGTGGGTCAACTCTTCATCATTCAGTCTGAGACCTTGCCAGGGGGTTTCACTTGGACCGATCTATAGTTTTTCATCGTTCTTAGAGGATTTGGTGGCCATCTTCAAAGAGGTCGAATTCTTGGTTTGCTACAACTAATGAGGGGCGCATGGTGCTAGGAAGATCATCACATTTCAGTTGGGTTATGAGTTGGTTCATCTCGGTTTTTGGTATACAACTTGGAGAGGATTTGGAAGCCTAGATCTTCATCTATCTTGTATCTTGGAGGCTTATCAGCCAAACACTCTATTCCCTTATGTGTATTCCAGATCTACACCATTTTGTATGAGGTCAAAGATCTATTATTAAATCAAATTTGAGGTATTTATGGCTATTTCTTGTGTTATTGATCTAGCATATTGTTGAGTACATTCCATTCTTACATTGCTATTATTTACTTGTTGCAAACACACAAAGAACCACCGGTATAAACATCTGTGCAACTTAAGAGGACAAAATCTGCAAAGTGTTTGACGAAACACCTCAACCATAAAACACATACAACACAATAAAAATTCAATGTTCCAATCAGATTGGGTTGGGAACATTACAGTGGTATCAGATCGAAGATTCCTCCTAGCCTGAGGGGTCTTCCATAAGGAGAGATGGATATTTTGGACTTTGCTAGAGATATTTTATTTTGTGAAAGGGAATATTACGTCCTTATTGAGATATTTAGGGCTCAAGTAACATTCCAATAGTTTGTATCCATAAAAAATCATAGGTGGAGCAAAGGCGAGGTTACACATTGGGTCAACATATCAGAGGAAAAAAAAGCCAGAGCAACTAGATGGAAGGAATCACAGATTAATCCCACACCCATTAGGAGCAAGGAACTTTGCTACAGTTGCAAAGATCCTTGGGAGAAAGACCACAAATGCAGGGTTAAAGGGAAGGTGCACATTGTTGAGGTGCAATATGATAATGAGGATGAAGAGGTGCATGAGGATCCAACCATAGATGCTTATTTAGAGCAGTCTGATGAGGCTAGTGACTCTTGCACATATGATGGACATGATGATAGCGCATGTTCTTCATCTTCCCTATCAGGCAATGTTGAGGATTCAACACTTCAGCTTAGTGGTGACCCTTGTGAGGATTCACATGTGTTAGAAATTAGACATGATGAGATTAAGAGGTTGGATGAACTACCCTGGGACGTAGACATGGCTTCTAGAAATTCATGTATGGAGGATGATGAGTTTTCTATGATGAGTGTGACACATTTGTCATCTTTTCAGACACCTATGATAGCCACGACACATGAGGATATCAATGGCATCTATGATATGGTGGAGTAGCCTTGTGTGAGGATAGTACACCAGGGGCATATGATTTTGCAGACCCAAAAGAAGAGACATGACTTGGAGACATTTGACCTTACACATACACATCGGTACGAGGAGAGGGAGTCACCCTTTTTAGATATTCCATTGTTAGATAAGGATGTGGAGACTGACAGTTTGATGGGACACTCACTTCTAGGACCGGTCTACAATGACGAGTATGCACTCCTTATAGGTTGGGATGACCATACCTCCTGTCTAGACACATCTGTATGGGATCCTTGCGTTTATGATAGTAGCAAGGTGAGTGCACAAGAGGATACAACTACCCATATATGATACAATATGATTCAGATGGAGGTAGAAGTTGGTGATGGAGTGTAGTGGCATACATGAGGACTCCGTAGCATAGTGGACAGTGGATAGATTAGTGCCTTATCTTTTGAGGAGAGTGTTGTTATATATTCCATGGTTCACACTACCAATGAGGGGCATGAGGTAGAACCTCAACAGGACTATGATCAAGAGTCACGACACTTGGAAAGACAATTGAGAGTCAATGAGGACATGATCATGGAAACCACTAGATGCATTGAGGATACACATGAATTGGTGGTAGATTATTGTTGGAGGGAATTGATGGCACATGATAGCTCAGATGGGGGACTTGCCATGGATGAATTTCATACTCTTAAGGAGAGAGTGACCGTGATGAGAGCCAACTACCAACAGTTTTTGATGGACAAATATTACTTGTTTGGGGTTGGCGAGATATATCATAGGGCCCTAAGGGAGTAGGAGTTGGAGGTGGACCGACTCACTCATGAGTTGGTGAACACACGAGGATTCTTGGAAGGCACACAAACAACCCTTCAAGAATCAGAGTCCAAATTATAGGAGATCTTTGGGAGACTAGACAGAGATCCACTACATCTATCTTAGCAGAGAGTTAGATATATCCTTCGGCCACATTGCTTGAGGATGTTGGTGGGTTGGCGGTGGAGCACCAATTTATGGAGGAGCATGAGGATTACCCAATATCGTTGATGAGTATGGAGAGATATGATCCATATATGCATGAGAATGTCCATGGTTCATAGGGACCATCCTTCATGAGGAGTTTTGAGATAATTGGGCACACACATACACATGGAGAGTCCATATCTAGGGGTAGTTGTTAGGACACTTCCATTATTTATGTTCAAAGATTGGTTGACCTTCATGTAGAGTTTAACCCAGCAGTACACCCAAGATCCATGAGGTTACAAGTGTATACAAGAGATTTCATGCATATGCAGGGGCATACAATGATGAGTGGTAGTTTACAGAGACACACAGAGGGGGATGCATTGGATTGCAAGGAGGATACGTACTTAGCAGAGCATGGAGGTTCCTCCCCTTTGCAACATTATACATATATGGGAGATCACCTTCGTGGTAGCAATAGTTGCATGAGTGATTATGGATGGAGAGTGATAGACCAGTAGTTTGTAGAGTTACCTACTATTGTACCCGATGGTTGGGGTTTAACAATGAGTACATGCGAGTATTTTCCATGGGTGATGGTAGACAAGATTTTGGTCGAATCCTTGGGATTGACCAAAGCACATGACACCTCCGATTCATAGGGTCGTATGCATATATGTTTGTTATCCTTTCCCGATACTTTCATCATTGACAATAGTGCAGGGGGTTATACACAAGGGCAAGGGACATAGAGAGTTGGTAGGCCGAGACCACCTGACATGAGTGTCTTTATTGCAAATAGAAACATAGGGATGGATCATTAGAGACATGCAGTTGAGGTGTTGGGTGTGATGGTGACTATCTTAGGCCATGGGGCAGAGGATATTTCAGAGGTTGATACAGACGCGGGTTCTCATTGGGATAAGGATGGAGGGCTTCCGACAATTATCATTATGACACATTAACAGTTAGTGTGGATTGGAAGTGATGAACTTCCAAATTTTCCATGGGATCCGAGAGTCCATTTGGTCAGTAATTTGCTTCATCTTATGATGGTCCGGGTTGCACTAGGGAGCAACCTACTTCACTCAGGATTTATTTTGAGAGGGATTGCAAGGAACTGATCTATGTGGTGAGATAGGTTCTACATATTGATACGCGTGATTGAGTTGAATGATGGATGGGAAGATTTTGGTTCCACGTGGATACCTTTACAGGTTCAAATTTTTTATAACAGGCCCAATCATCACAGGTTTGGCATGAGGATCCAGGAGAGAGGGATCTAGTATGTATACCTTGAGCAGACAATCATGATCAAAGTAGTGCAACATCAACGTGGTGATCCCTGTAAGAGACTAGCATGGGACCCGAGAATTGCAGGGCTGGGCATTTCATTGACCGACAGAGGTGAGTGGATCTTTGCAGGGGAAAATCACTTTGATTTTCCATTAAGATTCAGTATTGAGGGGAGTATGTCACTTGTTGGTGATTCATTGAGGTCTTGTAGTACCTCACTATGGAAACAACAAGTTCAGTTGATGGAGACCGTGTTTGGTTTGGTCTGGTCTTGGAGGTCAGGCCCATTTTGGGTTGAAGTTGTGAGTTATTGGTAGGAGACTCACGATATTGATATGCCAAAACACTATACTTCACAGGGCATGGAAGTTGATCCAAGTGGATATTGGTGGCCACCCACCTATTCCAACTGGTGCCTCATGTCCATTTTTATTCAGCATGTTCTTATGTACTGCTTTGTAATTGTGGGTTATACACTTTTGGGGCCGTCTGAATCCCCGCACATCCTCCAGGTGGATACAGGTAGACTCTCGCCTAATCCAACTGGCTTATTTTGTATCTTTTCATGTCAGCACATCTTATTGTACTTTCAAGGCCATTTTGGGGCCCTAAACGTTGTTTTTTTTTCTCTCCACAATCAAGGTTGGATTTTGATTGTAGAATGTGTAGTTCTCTGAAAGACCTTTCCAACGGGCTATCACACACCTAAAATGGAGGCCGTATGAAAAAGTTACGACCCTTGGAAGTTGAGGTACCAAATTACACCAACTTACCCATAGGGCCCACATAACTTTTGGTGTTTCACCTTCTAGGGTTTTGGCTGATCCAAGTGGATATTGGTGGCCACCCACCTATTCCAACTGGCTCCTCATGTCCGTTTTTGTTCAACACGTCTCTTTGTACTGCTTTATAATTGTGAGTTCTACACTTATGGGGTTGTTTGAAGCCTCACACATTCTCCAAGTGGATACGAGTGGCCTCTCGCCTAATCCAACTGGATTATTTTGTATGTTTTCATGTCATCACATCTTGATGTACTTTCAGGGCTGTTTTGGGGCCCCAAACATTGTTGATGTACTTTTAGGGCTATTTTGGGGGCCCTTGCCGCAAAACCTGTTATGAACATATGATAATATTCTAGCATACCATTTAAGGTAATAGTGACCAGATTAGTGTTGGAAACAGTTTCCCCTATATTTACTATCTTGTCTTTCACCTCTTTAATACAACCCAAAAATGAACTAACAGATTCATTTCCATCCATCTTAATGCCTAGCAATTTAGTTTTCAGGAACAAAATGTGATTTGTGTTGCTAGTTTCATACAATGCTTTAAGCGCTATCCATGTTGCAACAGAAGTTGTAGCTTCTCTAATATGTGGAATTATGTTATCTTTAATAGACATGGGAAACAATACCTTTGCCTTGTTTTCGCGCTTCTCCCAATCTTGGATCTGTGCTGCTGTCACACCTGTAAGCGCATCAGGTTTCAGTTAAGTTCCCTTCGCAATGTTCCAGACACCATAGCCTTCCATGAGCGTCTGAATCTTGAATTTCCAGTTAATGAAATTCGAGCCATCGAATTTGTTGGCTTCGTTGAGGTAGGTCTCTACTAGAGGATTCGCCATCGCTGCAATTTAGTCTCTGCAAGTAAATCACCAAGGATATGCAACTTTCTGTCGAGTTTTCTCCTATGTTGAGCAGTCTGTCGCTCTGCCTTCAGATCCACTGATCCAAATCTACCTCTGTTCTCAGCTTAAATCATGCATGCAACCACTTTTAAATCATAACACCACCGCACATGCACATATCAACCTTTAAATCAAGTATGCACCTTAATATCCAAAATATCCTCCTTTTTAAAACTTTAATATCCCACATTAAGTTTAAACTTCACACACGCATCCACTTTTAATAATAAAAACTCCACCTTTATGATTTTTAAAGGTGATCATAAGAAAACTTCACTTTAATAAAAACAAAGTATACCTCACTTTAATAATAAAATACTCACTTTAATAAAAGAGCCCTTCCTTCAACTTCATGCATGCAAAATATAAGCATGCAAAGCCAAGATTATTTTCCAGTCCTCACGCTCGGATCGATCATACATTAACATGGATGAGATCATAAGAATATGTGTCTGGACGTCCGCTAAGGATCGAACCCCTCATGCAAAAAGACTTCTACGTTCAAACCTCACGCAGTTCCAAAGAAAGAAAGACCACCCGATTTTCACACTCACGATTTTCAAAACCTCCACGAGCTCACGCGGCCTGCGTAAATAGAGGTATTTCTGCACCTCACTCTTTTTCACAAATGCAACAGACGCATTTGCACCAGATCTCAAAAAATCACGCAACAATCTTCACGCTAACCGTAACCTCCTCTTCCATGCAACTCGAACCCACACGGCTCTTCTTATCTAGCCTACGGACCAACAAATATTTCCACACCTCACTCTCATGGCTTTGATATCAAGATAAAATATGCGAAACAAACAACACGGTGAGGCTATGCTCACTTCTATGTTATTCAATGAAGACAGATTACATACTTATATAGGAAAAGACTCTACCGAGTCGGTTACATGTAAACCAAAGACAACTAGACTCTCAACTATGAACTGACTCTTAACATGCCTACAAATGACTCTTAACATGCCTACAACTGACTCTCACAACTGAAGCTTATAACTGGTGCTTACTCCATTATTTCCAAGTGAAATCGTGCTCTGGGCGTCCATGAAATTGTCGTAATTGTCAAGAAATAACACCGATTACGTGATAGATTCCTTTCTTCTTTTCTTGTAGAGCTCATCCTTATCCATCACTAGTTTGTTTTTCTTTACCATTATTATTGTGTTTTTAAGTGTTTTTAAGGCCTGAGCATTGTGAAAGTTGTGGTAACCATTAATAGCATATGAAATACATTTACTAATACCACACACGCCCTATATTCCTTGAGCAAGAGTGGTGTTGCTTGTACAAATACATTTCCAGAGGTATTGAGCAATGAAAGCAGTCTTTAAAGGTTTGAGCTGCTAATTGCAGTTTGTTGTAAGGAAATGGGTGAATGAAATTATATTATTAGCACGTTCTCAACCCTTCTAAAAGAATAGAGTTTAGAGTTGTTCCTTTTTTTCATAGAAATTGATTTCCTTTTGATTTGAGAGTGGTGAAGACACAAACAAAGAAGGAATTGCATAGTGAGAATCATCTTCATGTCACCCTGCATGTTATTATTGGCCAATTAGAGACAAAACTCAATATGAGGTTTCCATGTTAATGATAAATGTGTGAAACCCTCGGCATGAAGTTAAAAGTCAGTATGAAGTAGCATTCCACTCGTTACATCGAGTGAAGACAAAGAAGAATGGTCTTATTGCAGGGTAGAAGATTGTGGTTTGGTATCCTTTAGGGGATAGAGAACCATATGCAAATCTCAGAGACAGAACTAAGATAGAGTTCTGAAATCAAATTCTGCAGAAAATCCATGTTGGGAAGTTGAGCGAAAAATGAGCCCCTCGATTACAAATAAACTATGCCTAATCCTTGACAAGATTGGGACAACATCCTTACGACTTTCATCTTTCTGAGCTATCCCGTGAGGGAATCAGGCCCAAAAAATCTCCGATACAAAATTAGACATATTGAGGACCATAGGAGATAGAGAGAGTACACACATAATTGCTTAGTGTCTATTGCATTAGAGAACATATGCATTTATATAATGTCAAGCAGAGCTTGAGTATTGATCTTGCTCAAAGATCAAGGAATGTCGTGCAACCTATCCACTATCAAAACTCTGCTTATTCTTGTCTATTATCTTCTCAAGCCATGTGCTCAACTACTCCTTTGATTTGGAGTGCAATCCTTTCTAACTTACTCACATATGTCATCTTATTTGGTTACCTTCTCAACAGGTCGGGTCATGAGTTACATCATGTCACTGCCCAAATCTTGTTAATTATAGCCATCGATATTTTTACTTTAGATTCCCTTCCATACACTTTGGCTCAATCTCCCTTACTTGTTTGACGACTCCTTGAACATGAATCCTTATGTAGGCATTTTCTCTCATTGGGACGCTGGATATCCATAAATCATGTGCAACCTATATCTGGGATGTATTATCACCAAATCTTTTATTTGGTCCAGATAGATAGCGGAGCCTTATTAGTCCTTGCCTAGGCGAGGGACTATAGCAACCGGGTAGCGGTCAACTATCGTTGACCTGGTATTACTTGGTCTCTTCTGTGGAATTAATAGGCATTAATAGGTGTGGCTTGGATCTCTCATTTCATATTAATTCAATTCACCAATGCATTTTGATTTATTATTTCGATTTTTTCAATAATGAAATTATTTATTTTATTTTTCCAATTCAAATTATAATTTTTTTGTTTTAATTGGTTAATAAACCTTGATTTGACTTAATTATTCGTGGTATGTGCCCATTTATTTTGTAACTTTCAAGATTTTAAATTAATTTAAAAATAAAAAATTGTCTTTCATTGACACGAGCTTTCTGCTTCTACCTGTCAAGCCAAACATCATACACACATGTTGCCACATGCAAGCTCCGGGGGCAAGGGGATGAGATATTTCTGGAATATATTTCAATGGATTGTGATTCAAGGTGCTAGTTGCTCCCTGGGAGTATTGAAGTTGTAGCACGTATTTCTCCCATGTGCTGGCGCTCCTGAATTTTTAAAATGATTATTTCGCCTCTCCTGAATTTTTAAAATGATTATTTCGCCTCTCCAGCTAGCAATACTTAATATTCAGTGATTTTAAGTCAAAAATATTCAATACTTCTACTGCTAACAATACTCTGTGATTTACAATTTCAATACTCAATATTCAGTGATGCTAACAATACTCTGTGATTTACAATACTCCGTGATTTTTCATTTCATGGTATACCAAAAAATAACAATACTCATTGATTTTTCATTTCATGTTATACCCAAAAAAGAAAATAACACTCATTATTTTTAATTGTATCTGTGTTCTGATTTCATGGTAAACCAAAAAAATGAATTTTTTTACAGTATCTCTTTGGTGCTTGTTTTCTTGCTCTAATTCATTGCACGGACTATGCTTCATGTGATGGGGAAACAGATTAGTAATATTGTAACATAGGATTGAAAATATAAACATGTGAGATTGAGTACATGCTTGATAACAAATTATTGTCTTAGAGTGATGGGTTTTTATTTATATTCAATGCAATTAGTTGGGAGGGTTATAACTGAGAAAACGAATGGAAACAAAATAAAATAAAATAATGAAAATATATTACTGGACTACCTCCCTTATAACAAATTATTTATGTTGATTTTCATGGTTTAGAGCAATGTCGGTTTTATTTAAATTCAATGTAATTAGAGAGAGTTCGAAATGAAAATGAAGGGGGACAAAACAGTGGTCAACCCTAGAGAGAGTGATGAAAAAACAAATATCATTGTATGCAAAACTCTTCCCTCATAAAAGGAAGGCCAAGATGCAAAGCAGGTGTGTATTCTATTTTTAGTCTCAGTTTCATGGTTTCTAATCTCTTTTTTAACAGATATATTCTATCTTTTTACAGATATATTCTATCAAATATATAATCTTAAGGTCTATGTCTCTCCATTTGGAAGAATTTAAGAATACAATAGTTTCTTAAAAATAAATACCTGCTAGGTGCTTGTAGAATATGTTGGTGTCCTATCTATTACACTCTAGCATGAGTTCCATTCTCTTCGTACACGCCTAGGCGATGGAATACCCAAACAACTCACCTCAGCGCATTTGTCCTATAGCTCACCTCATCTCACCCAAACTGTCATCACGGCAGAAAGAAGGGGCCTGCTGGCTGGCAGGGTGACCCTGTAGTGATCTGTTCAATGGAATGCGGTTTTTTTGGTGCACTTGTAATGAACCTGGGGTTACTCTCATCCACGCCAACAGTCGGGGACTGAGGTAGCTATTCACCCGTAATTAGCTTCTCACCCGACGCTTAGTAATTAATATAGCGAGTAAGCAACTTTATGTGCCATTTTCTGTCAATAAAATAGCATGAAAAGTCCTGAGACATACTCTGGCTCTGGAACAATCTTTCGATCCAGAAGGGATGCTATTGACTATGCTTTCTCTGTAACTGATACCGGGTCAACCATTACTGGATATGCTAAGTTTATTGCCCACATCATTGGTTAGATCAACTCGTTTTGTGCCCAAGAGCTAGCATTTGACTTGCTGGTAGTTTCATTTGCACCACTGCCACCGTCAACACTGAACAACTCTACCCATCTGATGGTGTTATTCTTTGATAACTTCTGCGCAGATCCCACAAATCCAGTGCCCACAGAAGAGTTCTCTCACCCTACAATTGTAACTAGGTGTGTATTCTTTAGAAATTCCACACCACTCGCACTGAGCTTGCTCTACTTCCAAATTCGTTTCTGCATGTAGATTCATGTCCAAATTCATGGAGCTTTGGCTCAATTCTGCGGAAACATCAGATATTGATCTATTGACATGTCCGTCGAACAAGGGGCACGTCCAAGAGGCCGTGGCAACCTTTAACCCATGCTAACAAGCAAGTGGATGAACTTTAGTGCATTTGAAAAGGTGGTGGATACTATGTTGTTCATTTCGCTGGACACGTGACAATGTTAAGAATATTTTTATCTATTTTTTAATATATTTTTTATTTATTTTAATTTTACACTTAAATAGGTTTTTCTTATGAAGAACAAACAATGAATTTCAATTGATGAGTTAGAGGGATGTGCAACCTACATGTGTCAAGCATATGAGACCCAACCATCAGACTTGCGACATAGGAGTTAGCATGCAAGATGCTATGGAAATGCAGGAAGAACCAAGTGCCAGTAGGAGTGATAGTTGCAACAGAGAAGTGTGTGGAAGGGACCTCGACGAGTTGGGCACCCTTATTGTTAAACCAACTTCTTATTGACTGCACAGATGCACAAGATAAAGGCATGGAGTTCCATTATCCATGGCTTTTAGTCTTTCTTGCATTCACAACATGGGAAGAGCCATAGGACACGTAGTTCTTAGGTCTAAGAGGGAAACCATGTTTAGCAAAAAAGTAACAAAACTTATGGTATACAATGAATAAACGAAGACAAACAAACAACAATGCATATTTTTTTCTCTATGCTGAAAGGATTCGATGGCGCATTAAGGACACACCATGCATAACACCACAACTGGTGGAAGCATATGCAACGGTCGCGTAGTTTCGAGCATATCAACATCATATATATGTCCAGGAAAAGAAGGACTTGAGAGAGGAATGGGTCCAGATGAAGTACAAGGTTACTGAAGAAGATATACAATTGATCATGCAGGATTGGTACCCGGATTGGAAGATTCCTTCGGATGACACTGATATAGAGCAACCTAGAAATGAAGAGGCATAACAACACAACAGTCCAGGGAATGATCAAGAACACAGTCAAGGAAATGGTGTAGGGGACATGCCGAAGACAACACCATCGGCAGAACAAATGCATCATACAATACCCATGACAAGAGAGAAAAGAAAAGACAAGGGTACTAAACCAACCCCATCTGCATGCAAAAAGATGAAAGCGCACAAGGAACCAACTTTTATACACTAACATATGATGATATGGATAGGATTAGTTACCAAGTAAAGGATGTCACTGAGGAGATAGTTCAACAAATGTCACAACGGTAGGAATAAATCAGTAAGAAGATGCAAGAGTAGTTGACTAAATTGCAACAACGATTGGAGATAGTAAGCCTGGAAGCATAAAGACTATCCGATGAAGGACAACCAACAAGCATGACAGGGGAAGTAGAAGCTATCACTCCTCACTTCTCACAAATAGCTACACGGTTCAGAGTCATAAAAATACTAGCAAACGAAATCAGGTTCCCCACACCTGAGATGCAGGAAAAAGAACAAGGACTAAGTCACTTAGAATTAATGATCTCATAGATTCCCACAATAGTGCTACAGGGATTGCAAACGGGTATCATGCAGGAATTATGATTCCACGCAGAGTTTGATTCTAGCAAGTTGATAAAAGTTGCGTCAGAAAAGACAGAGCTATAGAAGGAATACACAACTGCTCTACAGGAAAAGAGTGCAGTGGAGAAAAAAGTTGAAATTACACTGAAAGAGAACTCCTTGGTGACTTGTGGACGATTTTGCAATGACTCAGAGATCTAGCGGGGCTTATTGGTTGGATTTGGTAGAGTATTGGTTTGAACGTGCTTGAGGCATGGAAGTTTCTTGAGATGAATCATTCTACTTGGATCACCTTGGATAGTTCGTTGGATGTTTTGAGGAGTGAGGGCATGTTGGCCACACCCATTGCATATCTTGAGTTGCATTGAAGTGACTTAACGGAAGGAGGCGAGTTGGAGACTTGCCTCCATTTGAAGGATTGTGCAAATAGACATATTGCAACATGAAGAGATTACTTGGACATGGGTGTTTATCTTTCTTTAGGAAACATAGTTGAGGGTGAAGCCTAACCATTACAAGGCATAGAGAGGTAGACATAGAAGCATGGTTGGGTGATGCAATAGTGAGGCAAAGGTAGTCTGAATGTACAATTATTGGGGTATATTAACTAACTGTGTCATGAGGTGGATAGTGTAGTCAAGTTTCCATGGATGAATTTTCTTTGGGGTGACTTCATAGTGCAGCAAGGTGAGGGGTGACCTTATCTTGGTTTGATATCATTGCATGGATGGGCCGAATTGCGGGAGAAAGTCATAGTACGAACACACCAGTATGTTTGAAGGGCATCACTTAAACATTGTGGAGGATCTCCTTGACGAATATTGAACGATGGAAACAATAAGGAAAGGATGGACACTTGCCTCAGTCTTTGGAGTTGGATGGAGTGACAAAAGTACAATAGAAAAGGATAAGTGTTGGCATGAGGAAGCACATTCTCATGAGTTCTGTGCGACAGTTGGATTAGCTAACCAATCGGTCCAAGGCATGGGGGATATCATTATGTGGAGACATGGAAGAGTTTAGTTGAAGTATGGGTGCAATGGAAAGTTCACATAATTTCAACACTTAGACATTTTTAAGGTTTTGGTTGAGGTTGCAGCAATAATTGAGTCAACAACAATAGAAGTGAAACAGAGAGTGATCGTCACAACGAGGAAGTGACATCTTATACATTACGAACATAGTTGGGGAGGATACGTCTTTTCATCATTGTGGACAGTTTGGTATCACACAACTTTGGGCAATGGGCGGTGTGGATGGTTGCACATGTTGTAGATGATTTCATTGCAATTCGAGAACTTGGGGTTTCCACTTTGGTAGAATTTGGGGTTTCCAGTAGACTCAGTTACATTGGAGGAACAAGTTCAGGCAGAGATTGGAGATCATAGATTTTGTGGATGTTGCCAAGGATGGAAACGAATTGAGGTGGGGAAGGATGTAAGACCTTGGGAGCTTATATTGGACGTGCGCACTTCAACCATAGTCTGAATTGGGAAAGAAAGATTCTTGGTGCAAATGAAAAAACAAACATCTTCATATAGAGGGGAGTTGCGGTTCCTTGGGCATGTGACATGCCAAGGGACGAATCCACCCAAGGTGCCTTGCGGTGAAATTCAAGAGACGAACAATTTGATGAAGAGTTGAGGGCAAGACTTGTGAGCTCCATCAATAAAGGGAAAATCAACTAAGACATGGGGGGAGCACTTGGGAAATTCATCTTGACTTACCTAAGGGACATGCACACTCAAGATGATGAGTCAGTTAGATGGATGGATGGGTCATCTAGATGACAAGTCGGTTAGCTGGATGAGGGCATGCACTCAAGGATGGGGTGTGTTGGTCCAAGATGCATGTTGGTTGATGGGCGGGTGATCTGTATGGGAGCATTCGGTCCATGGAGGGGTGTGATGGTTTGTTGAGTGTGATGATTCATGAAGGGGCCCAATGCATAGAAGAGACATGAATTTCCGCACAAGTGACCCTTGGAGTCCACATAAGAACAAGGGGTGCACAACCAAAGAAGGAAAGAAGTTTGGCAAGAAATTGGAGACAAGTAGAGCTTTTGGATTGTGATGTAGATGAGGAGGAGGAACTCCCTCAAGGATCCAAGTCACTCCACTTTGGGAGGACTTGTGTTTCCTTGAGGAGGAGAGTTCGACGAACAGAGATGGACAAATTTCTCTTGGGAATATTTTGGCTAAGTCTGGAAATGCATATATGTGGAGGCATGTGTGTGGTAGAACCAAACTCTGTGAAGTTTATGGAAACAAAGAAGCATAGTATGTGGAAATGAAGAGACAACAAATATGAAATTGGAGGCACGTATGAGGTGCACTATAGGTGGAAACAAAGATGGTTGCGATAGAGAGTCTTGCGGTGGAATATCTATTCATGAGTGTCTTGGTGAGGTGAAGTGAGTCGTCTGACTCTGTCGAAGTTGTAAATCAAGCTGGTAGTGCTCATGTTGTAATTGTTCTTATATAACAAAGACTTAGCCGAGTGTTAGGCACGATTCGTCTCACCCGCACTATATTTGAGTTTTTCCTTCATTTTTTCCATTGTTCTTCTCATAGCTTCTCATATTCTTGGATGTATGCTTAAAAGTGACTAAGTGCTAAAGCAATTAACAAATGTCTAAGTATACAAGATTTGCACTAGAGAAGGAGTGTGACTCGCCGGTAGCCTAGAACGTAGTATGGGTATGCTCTAGGTGAAGAGGTTTAGTATAGAAGAAGTAACCTTAGTGTTTTCAAGAAACCAAGCATGAAACGTTGCGGTGTCACACGCCTTCAAGAGGTGCACGATCGTAAGGCATGCAGTGGGGATGTGACAATTGTAATAATGGATGATGTGCACGATCACCTCCAATGTTTTAGTATGATGTGCATAACAATCCATATCATTTTGTATGGATAAAAGAAGTAGGTTATTTTAATGGTATCGTTTATAGATGTTATACTACTTTTAATTAATACATTATGGATATATGGAGTCATCTAATCTTATGACAAGTTTTTTTTAGTTGTTGGAATTCGATGACATAGGAATGAAAGTTTCAATCAATCCAAAAATATGATTGAATTTTTGTCAATTCGAGTTGATTTAGAATTGGGCATAACTTGGGACACCATTCTACCATGCATGATGCTTGTATCATGGTAAAGTTCTTATAGTACTTGAAATTTCTACTAGAAGCCTATCAAATATGTAGTTGAAAAGAAGATATTTTATTACAATATTAGCTTACTCCATGGTTATATTGGATTGTGATGACTGTTGTAACATTTTTTTTTAGAGACCATACTAATATGACAATAAAACAATTTATGATAATTTTCAGAATACATATAGAGTAGAGAAAGAAGGTGAGATATGCAACTTGGAAGAGAACTTTTAGGATCAACAACTTTCAAGAACATCAACCTCCATCAACTAAACCAATATAGTTTCATCTATCATGCACCAAAATGGATACTATCAACTTCAAGTTGAGCATATATCTCCCTCATACTAAGTAGCACAATATTGAAATGTTTTAATCCTATTTTTTTTTTACTTTCAATTGTTATATATATTTGAAACATTGAAATATTTTTTTAATGCCATGTGTCAAGGTTAAGCACTGAAGAAATTACACATCTCCCTCATAGTGGGATCTAGAAAGCACCTATTGATGGAATATGTTATTTTTTACTCATACATACATATATAAAGTTGATATAAAAATATTTTACTTGTTGAAATATTTTATTTATGACTGACACCGAATTTGTTTTTGTTATTAATATTTTTTAAAATGACGTGTCAAGTTCATGTTGAGCAAGGAAGGAATTATACATGTCCTTAACACTGGGCTATAGAAAGTACCTCTCTATGCAATCATATTGAGTACAATCATACTGAGTAGCAATCATACTAAGTAGCACACTATTGAAATGTTTTAACCCTAAGAAATTTTTTACTTTCAATTTCTTTACATATATATATTTGAAATATTTTACTTAAGATGGACATTGAAACATTTGTTTGTTATTAATATTTTTCTTAATGTTAGGTGTCAAATTCATGTTAAGCACTAAAGGTTACACATCTCCCTCGTGCTCGGATGTAGAAAGCACCTATTGATAAAATCCAATGGGAAAAATGGTTAAGAACATGTGTTTCCTCCTAAAATGTCACAAGTTCAAATCCAAAGGGGGGTAGGGTATGTATACCTCCATAAACTTTAGTAGTCAAATCACTGCGCAGAGGGGGTCCCATACACCAATTTGGTGTTTGGATTGGTTATGACCTTAAAATTAACACACACACACACATATTACTTAAGGTGGATATTGAAATATTTTATTTATGGTCAACATCAAATTTTTTTTTGCTCTACGGAAGGAATTACACATCTCCTTCATACTGGGTTATAGAAAGCACCTTTCAACACAATAATATGTAATCCATTGTATCACTTCAAAGGAAAATGGACATTTCCATGTTCATTCCTTCAAGCCACTTTCATTTGACATATTTGTCTACCATTACTTAAGTTAGACTATATTCAAAAGATATTGAGATCATAATGGATATATACACTAATTCTACTTAAAAAAATCATGAATTATATTAAAAATATATGGGGATCATATTGGGTATATAAAGTAATTTTGACTATATAGACCATGTGGATTAATGAGTTACTAACTAGACAAGAACTGTGACCTCAAAATGAGAATTGTAGCCCTAAAAACTCATATTTTTTGGTCAAAAACAAAAAAAATCAACCCATAAATTGAAAAGTCGTGCGATTAGTAGAAATATTTTTTGGATCGCGGTAAAATAAAAAAAATGTGTCCTTGAAAACCAATACCAGTTTCCATTCTGATAGTTTGTTTAGAGTTTTTCGAGTCCCAAAATTATGGGGTCATTTTGAGGCCCTAAACGACGTTTTTTGGGCTCAACAACGCCTAACATGTAATCATAGGAAATTCTAGGTTGAACTGAATATGTACTCCTCGGTTATACCTTTCCAAAAGTGTATTGATCACCCCAAAACAAACATCGTATGCAAAAGTTATGACCTCGGGAAGTTAACGTATCAACTAACCCCATCGGGGCCCAGAAACCTTTTGGCGTTTCATCTTTCAGGGTTAGGGTTTTGGATTTTTAGGGTTTTCTCATTTATGTTTTATGTTAAAAAGGCCTTTGGAGCCTCATTGTACTCATATTCTTGCGAATGAGCGTAGCCGACACATCTCTTCTTGGAGATAAGCTACTACCATTCTAGTTAGTTTGTGTCTTTTTTCATTTTACAATATTTTGTATTTTAGACAATCATTGATAGAATCTAAGATTTATTGTATTATTGTGTTCCTTGCCATACCTATGTGTATTTATTTGTTATATATATGTTATATTTCTTCCTTCCTATCATTCCCCAAAATAATCTGGATCAGTGGTATCAGAGCGGGTATGCTCCTTGTCGTTCTGAGTGCATGTCCGCGACGAGGTTAGGGTATAGAGAGTTGGGTCTCGAGATTGTTTCTCTTGAGGAAAACCACTCTCACATGCCCTAGAAAGCTTCCATGGAAAAATAAAATAGGGACTAAGGGACATGATATCCTTTCAAACTGTTTCTCAAGGAAGCCCTCACGTGACATAGGAACGAGATGATAGATAATTTTGCCCAGATACTTCGACATCTACTGACAACAATGGAGGCACCTTCAACCAGCAGTCACTTCGGAGGTGTGACACCCTTCAAGGTACAAAATAAATTTTATATTCATTTATTTGAAGTCTAGATAGATGTCTACGCTTTGGAAAAATGGTTAAATATGCTAGAGGGTTATTTCTCTATCCACAATTTTTCCAACAATGAAAAGATCACCTTTGCATTCCTTAAGGCCCTTCCCCATGTCAGATATTAGTGGGAGACTTAATGTGAGAAACATGTCGAAGAGGAGTCGATAAGTTTTGGTCTAGGACCACTTGGGAGGCTTTTGTTGATGCCCTCAAGGAACAATATTACCGTATTGGAAGTTATGATAACCAGTACATGGCATGGAACACACTCCGCCAAGAGAGGGGCTAAACAATATCGGAGTTCACCAATACTTTCCATACCTTGAGAACCAAGTTGGGTGTCAAAGACTCCTAGCAAAATATGGTCCTAAAATACCATGGGGCTCTGCACAAGTACATCCAAATCAAAATGGAGTTTCTGTACATCTTGTTGTTGGGAGTCGCTTACCGATATGTTGTCCAAATCGAGGATAATTTCAAGCAGTAGAACAAGCGGGAGTTCGAGTATGCAAATACACAACAACCAAAGTATGGTAAGGTTGGCCCTAACTCCTATGACAAAGGATAGAGAAAGGATGGCCAACCCCAGTATAACCATCCCAAGCCACCAACAAATAATGATAATGAGAACTCGAAGAAGGACACTGGAAAATGGTGCGAGTTCCACAAAATCCCTTGGCACAATACTAATGAATTTCACTCCAAACAATATTTGTTAGCTGAGACAAAATCCCTAGGGTCATATGGTAACTTAGACTCTAATTTAGAACCAGAAAGGGAAGACTTATCATTGATGTAGAACCCATTGTCACCATCACTACCACGAAATTCCATCCAGAGGAACTTGAGGAGCCTGAAGAAGGGGAGTTCCTTTTCCACTCACTGATATGGGTGAAGGGAACCCTACTCCATTTCATTGTTAAAATTGGTAGCCATAATAAATTGATCTCAACAGAGGTTTTCAAGAGGTTGAACCTGACAACAATGTCACATCCTCAGTCATACACCATCAGTTCACTCAGCTGGGGATGGGACATCTGCGTCAGCCAACAATTTCGTCAACACAACGACATAAAACTCTTCAAAGCGGAAGTATTGTGTTATGTTTCTCCCCCTTGAATTTTGTGATGTTTTTTATAGGAAAACCACACATGTGGAAGCGCCATGTTGTTTATGAATCTAGGCCACATAATGTCATTATTACTTTGGGAGATCAACTCTACATGGTATCGAAGGAAGTCCCAAACATTGCGGTCTCTTTGATCTTAAGGAAGCAGTGCAGAAAGGTGGTCTCTCAGACTGGAATATTTTTCCTCTGTATGGTTCGATTGGAAGGTGAAAAGAAGGTCACTGCAACTACCAAAGCCTCTACATGGGGTCTCTCTGCCTAGCAACAACAAGTGCATGACATAGTAGAGGACTACAAAGACATATTCACCTAGCCTACTAAGGTGCCTGTGCACTGTCAGGTAAAGCACTCCATTGATCTGACACCCAATGCTCCTCTTCCTAACATCCCTGTATACAGGAATTCTGTTATAGAGAATGAAGTAATCAAATGCCATATCCAAGAGATAATTATGAAGAGCCACATCAGACCAAGCTCCTCACCTTACAGGAGCCCAATTGTTCTGGAGCACATGGTGAATTTGTATTGATCACAGATCCCTGAACATGATCACATTCAAGAACCGATACCCAATTCCCCGAATTGATGATCTTCTCAATCAGATAAAGGGAGCCAAGTTTTTTTGTAAGATTGATATGAAGTCAAGGTACCACCAGGTGTTGATTGAGCAAACTGATGTGTGGAAGACAACCTTCAAGTCTAAAGAAGGCCTCTTTGAGTGGTTGGTCATGCCTTTCGGCTTGAATAATGCCCCGACCACATTCATTTGGATGATGGATGATATATTACGACCATTCACAAACTCCTTTGTGGTTGTATATTTGGATGACATCCTCATCTTCAACAAAACTTGGGAGGAACATTTGGAGCATATTCAACAGGTATTGGGCACCCTGCGACAACACAAGTTATATGCCAATTTGGAGAAGTGTTCCTTCAGCATGTAGAGAATCCAATATTTGGGATACATCGTGGATGATAATGGTGTACATGTGGATCCAACCAAGATCCAATTTATCTGTGATTGAATGACCCTGAAGACAATGACCGAGCTTCCCAGCTTCCTGGGCCTCACCAAATTCTATTGGCGGTTTGTGTTGGGGTTCTCTCTTATCACTTGGGCCCTAAGCGAGGTGACAAAGGGTGGCATGAAGGAAAATTTTGTGTGGTCCATGCCCCAGCAAAAAGCATTCGAGGATTTGAAATTTTGCATCTGCTAAGCACCGATCCTCAGTCTTCCAGACCCACACCAACCATTTGAGATTGAGACAGATGCTTCATATTATGCTATCGGTACAATCCTCACTCAACATGAGCATCTGGTAGCCTATCACAGTTAAAATCTATCTGATTTTTTTTGTAGATACCCCACCTACGACAAAGATATATACTCCATTTTCCAGGCATGTTGACAGTGGAAGCATTACATTATGCGGAAGGAAATGATCATCCACACTGATCATAGATCTCTGCAATTCATGCACACATAAGGAAAGTTACAGAATGAACTCCATCAAAAGTGGTCCACATACTTGCAAAAATTCCACTTGAATATCAAGTACAATATGGGCAACACCAACCGTGTCACATATTTCCTCAGTCGTCCCCCGGTGGCAGCGCTAACCACATGTCTTAACTCCTGTGGACATGAGACATCTGGATGGCCACAATTATAAAATAATGACTCTGACTTCACTACTAAATATCAAACATTGAGCACATGCAAAACAGTTCCCGACTTTCATCTTTAGGATGAATTGTTATGTCATCTGAGCCATCTTCGTGTTCCTTCAATTGAGCGTGCCAATATGATTTGGGAATATCATTACAGCTAGGCATGGAGACATTTTGGTGTATAAAATACAGTGGCAGTACTACAAAAGTCTTTTTATTGGCTGAAGCTTTGACAAGATATTCGCAAGTACATCAGATCTTGTACTGGCTGTGCCATTGCCAAGCCTGCCATCAAGAAACAGGGGCTATACACCCCTCTGCCTACTCTGGATAGGCCTTGGGAGTCCATCTCCATGGAATACATGTAAATTATGCCTTCAACCAAGTATGGGAATGATTATGTCTTTTTTGTCGTTGATCGATTCTCTAAGATGGTAATTTTGGCACCCTGCAAGAAGAGCATCACAGTCGAGGCCACCGCTAAGCTTTTATTCACACATGTTTGGGTTCATTTTGGGCTCCCACAAACTATTATCTCCGATTGAGATAGTAGGTTCCTAACCACTTTTTGGTCCAACCTATGGTCAATGATGGACACCAAGCTGAGCAAATCAACTACCTTCCACCCACATACTGATGGACAAACAAAGGTAGTCAACAAGATGATTTTTCATATCATAAGGATGTATAATTACAAAAATCCACACACATGGGATGAAATCCTTCCTTATGTTTAACATAGATACAACAGAGCCTTCCACATCTCTATTGGCCACAACCCTTTTCAGGTGTTCTTGGGGTTCCAACCATTGGCCCCCATTGACGTAGCTTTGCCCATTGCATCCACACAGGAAGAGTCCTCCCATGCTCATACTAGGGTTGATAGGGAAGCCAAATTTGTTGAGCGCATCCAAAACATCCAACAACAATTTCATGATATTGTGCAGAAATCCAATGCCAAGTACAAGTAGTGCCACGGTCAACATTAGGTGCCACACAAATTTCAGGTGGGCGATAAGGTCTAGTTGCATTTGCAGAAAGAGTGCCTCACAGGACCCCATCGAAATTTTCACCCACTTCAATATAATCCTTACACCATCACCAAGGTTGTGGGTGAGAATGATTTTGAATTACCTATTCCTCCTTTCCTTGGCTTGCACACAGTATTTAATACAGAACTACTCCGACCATATTTTCCACCTCTCTTGGACACTTCAGATTCGGTCGAACAGTTGGCCCCTACATAACTCAATCCTTCATGCATCGAACATGCGATAGTTGATTAGATCATGGACACCAAGACAAATGACACTCTCCAATAGACTATCAAACTCCACCGGGTTGTCAAAGCAGGGAAATTTCTTAATCAGGGTAAGTGGCTCACTAGGAGTCAGATTCAACAGAAGTTTCCTCATCTGATGAAAACAATTGACACAATTGAGACCATTGCTTCATGGGGGGAGGAATGATCTAGGTGGATATTGGTGGCCACCCACCTATTCTACTGGCTCAAAGATCAGATTCCATTTTGGCAATTTTTTTTACAGTTTTTCGGGTCCCAAACTTCTGGGGCTGTTTTGAGGCCCTAAACGACTGTTTTTGGGCTCGACACTTCCTAACATGTGTGTGAACTAAAATAATAAGTCAAACGAAATGTGTACTCCTTGGTTATACATTTCCAATGGTGTATTGAGCGCCCTAAACAAAGATCGTATGAAAAAGTTACGCCCTCTTGAAGTTGACGTATCAACTACCCCCATCGAGGCATACAAACTTTTTGGCGTTTCATTTCCCCGGATTAGGGTTTTGAATGTTTACGGTTTTCTCATTTATGTTTTATGTTAAAAGGGTCTTTGGAGCCTCATTATACTCAACTTCTTGTGAATGAACATAGTTGACACATCTCTTCTCATAGATAAACTACTAATATGTTTAAGTTAAAACTTTAACATATTATTTGCAAAACTTAAATCCAAGTTTGATAAATAACACTCAATATTTTAACCACTTAAACTAAATCCAATTAATATATATATAGAAAGAATAAGTGATATATATATCTATATATATATTCAATGTAATATCACTTATTTAATCAAAATCAATCTTTATATTATTCTACCGTGTGAAAACTAATTATAATATCATATTGTAAATAGTTTTATATTTTCTACCTTTTAGTTTTCTTCTAATCCATGCCGTGCTTATTGACATAACTTAGATTTTCTTATTTGAAATGAAGTGTTGCCATAAGCATATATGTTCTTCGAATCTTGTATATAACAATTTTAAATGTTAATTTTTATATATACAAAATCATAGATCTTAAATATCATAAACATCTTCTTAATATTAATAATAATAATTATAAGGGATGCTTATTTTTTTTAACAAAAGAGAAAAAATTGGAATTTTATCTAATAATCGATATAAAACTTATGTGTTTTTTTTTATGAATTGTTTCTAGCAGTTAATTTCAATATAGATTCATTGATCATAATTGGAGACTCTAAAATTATCGTCAAAGTCATGGTTCATGAGACTGAAAGACAATAGACTTGCATCCATCATTGTTAGAATCACCAAAGCAATCCAACTCATGGCGAGGGTCTAATATTTTTTTTTAATAAGAACTGGTAAATTATATTATAAAAAATGCTTGCAATAGTGTTGGCAACACTGTAATACATATATAAAGTTTGCAATATTATTCAAATGTATGTCCAAAAGATTATACAAGGTTTACTAATATCCTTTGAATTTTTTTTCCAGATGTATTTATTGTTGTAGATCCTATAAAAGACACCTAATATACTGATAATTTTAAAAACAAATTCCTAAAAAAAGATACGATGACTCGTTTCTTCGTCCAATCCTCTAGTGTTGCATGTTGGTTCCTATTCTTCAATGTCCATGTCTTATTTCATATAAATTACTATGTTTTCATCCCTATTTTCCCATGTTTTGGGATCCTCTGGTTGGAAGCCATTGAATGAGCATCCTTGTTCATGGTTTATACCATATTTTTTTTAGGAGATTGCACACCGTCTCCAGAGTAGCTAAATATTGTTTGACTTGTAAAAGGGTGTTCATAATTTATATTATTTGCACCATACATTGTTTCTCAAAATCACTCAATTTGGAAATTAGAGAGAAAATGGAAGCTCTGTTTCCTCGCACCATATTCTCATGGGACCTTAAAATGATCCTTAACTCTTATAAGTCATGAGGTTCCATAATGCTCAGGAAGACTCAAGGCAATGGGGATATGAGATGACAAACTTCCTATCTTTGCACTGAAGAAGAACCATTAGAAATTCCCAGGGACCAAAAAGACAACACTTTTCCAACAAATAGCTGGTCCTTTGAAACTGAGAAGAAATAGTGTGTTCCAACTTTCAACCTAGGAGGAAAAACTCTACCCCAAATGAGGAAACTGAAAGGAGGGAGGATAGACTCAAGGCAATAATGGGTCATACAAAGAACAAATTTCAGATGAGAACGCTGAACTAATATTGAGGTCAAAAGGACACCAACTAGAACTAAGAGTCCAATCCCAGAATGCTAAAGCCAATGGTGAATTTCCAAGATTTAAATAATCGAAGGTTTAGGATTTAAATGAAATTTTCCAAAAACAGAGAAGATTGAGCTACTAGCAGTCACAAACCAAGCCCTGTAAAAATTTAGTTGCATAAAAAACAATGCGAAGAGGAACAAACCAAGGGCCAACTTGAAAATAAGCAAGAGTAAAAGACCAACATCCTCCAGACTAATTGTAACTCACCTTTCCTTTATTCTTCCCTCCTCGGGATGAGATAACTCCATGGATTCAAAACCACTTTCCCTCGTAGCCCGAAACATGTGTGAGGGGATGCTGAGACTCTTCATGTTAAATGTTTTTCCTTAGCGACTGAGCTTGTGTGCTAGGAACAAATGTTGAGTTATGAGCAAAGTACTTATCAATGAATTGAAAATTAAAGAATGGCTTGGATAGATTGGAGTCGATTTACCCATAGAAGACCAATTTTAACTTATTTTCCAAGTTAGCCATTGCATCATCTTGTTTGTTATTTCTCTGGAGGACATGAAAATATGTTATTTCTGGAAACTTTGAAGCTTCATATGTTGTGCTCTAACCAGAATTAAGTTAAGTCTAGCTTGTAATCCCCTATGCCTTTCTTGATCATATTCTTGATAGTTATGGTGGATTGATCTATTCTATTGCTAACCTTAGTCCCTAGAGTAATGAGTATATGAAGGCTTCCTCTTTAATCTCAAATTTCCAAGCACACAAAACCCAATAATGTAAATCCGTTAACCATATTCAAAGGCCATTGCAAATCTATAGAATGAAGGTTGATTTGTAGCATCTTGCACGATAGGTATGGTCAATGGAGGAGTCTATTGCAAATAAATCTGGGAGGGGGTGAAGATATGCTCAAGAGGTCATTTTTGTGCAGAAAGGCACTTTCTACAACTGAGTATGAGGGAGATGTGTAATTCCTTCTATGTTCAACATGGAGTTGACATGTGGTATTAAGAAAAATATTAATAACAAAAAAATATTTCAATGTAATTTCTTCAATGTTTTATATGGAGTTGACATGTGACATTTATATAATATTAATAAGAAAAAAAAATTGTGTGTGTGTGTGTGTGTGTGTGTATATATAAAGCAATTGAAAGTAAAAAAAATTGTATTGTGATAAAAATTGTATAGTTAAGTATGGATACAAAAATTCTTATTTGGTGGCTAGGTGTTTGCTACTTTTCTGTATGAAAGATGTGTAATTCCTTCAATGTTTAATATGGAGTGAACACTTTCCATTTAAAAAAATATTAGTAACAAATAAAATATTTCAATATCAACTTTATTATATAGAAATACTCTTTTTAGAGCCCAGTATGAGGGAGATTCCTAATTCCATCCATGCTCAACATGGATTTGACATATGACATTTAAAAAACTATTAACTTGATTTTAACTCTGGATCTATCATGCCAATGCAAACCTTTTTTTAGAGTAATAAACTTGAGAAAATGTTTGCATCTTAAAGGATTTGAGGGTAGATCCATCTTAACTTTAGATAAACCCCTCTAGATGCAAACCTCATCAAATGCCTCGAGATGTAAACCTTTTTTTAGAATAAAAAACTTGAGATACTCTAAAAAATGATTTACATCTAGAAGGATTTAATGAGGTTTGCATCTTAGAAGATTTAATGCCTCTGTAGAACTAGGAGAAAACAAATTAATAAAAATTAATTCATATTATATGAAAAGGGAGTAGAATTGGATTGAATAAAAACCAAAACAAAATATCAGGTCGAGAAGATAGAAATATCAAGTCAAGAAGATAGAGGGATTCATCCTTCTAGACGAAGCAACCACCATAGCTGAAGTAAGAGAAACTAGGTGTAATAGAAGAATGAACATGGAAAATATCCTAATTGAAGGGCTACCAAAAAAAACATTGAAGAGCTAAAAAACAACTATAACCAAAAGACAAGACGAGGTAGCCATTGAAACCAAAAGAAGCACCAACAACTAGCTTAGAGAGGAACCCTAGCCGTAAACCAAGCTTGACACTTTCCATGTCATCTGTGCGGTAATTGACAAATTAAAATAGTTAGTCAACAATACTTTTTATGTAATTTCTAAATTTTAATGTTTTAAAAACTTATACCCACTAACTTCAATCGCAAAAAAGTCTGAAAAGACAAATACTAACTATATTTACACCGAAAGGCGTATACCTATTGGAGATGGGCACAATTAATCAACTTTTAATCTAAAATTCTAATTTGATGGCTAAAAATTGAAGATGCTGGCATATTCTTAGTCGTCCTCCCAAATCAATTACTTTTTACTTTTAACATTTTAACATTAACCTGTTTACTTTTTAACATTTACCTAATCATATTAAGAAATTACTGTACCACCATATGATTTCCACGTTTAACTGATTAACCTTTGAAATTACCACTTAACTTTTGGATTTCCTCAACTCTATGTGCGTTTCAGCGTTCACCAGCCGCAACACCAACCCTATATGCGTTTCAGCATCCACTTTGCGGCTGTGCTAGTGGTAACTCTGTTATAATCAATTTAATACTCTTCACTCTGCATCAACCACTAACGATATTGTCAACTTTAAATTGGCATATTCAATTGGTAAAGAAATATTTTTTCATTTCTTTTTCTAGTTTCCCACTTTAATCGTTTTCCTGAGGAAACTAAAACAGTGAGGAATTGAACCAGTAACGCTGCACTACCATTTGTCATTGTTGATTGGCTAGATTTTAAAATTAAAAATTGATTAAATTTTGTATCATGGAGTGGTTAGCACAGTGAATCTAATTTAATTTTCGACTTCAGAGAAAATGCCACACTTCTATTAGTTGCTCTCAATTATCGTTTCACACGTCAACTAAAATGTGGATTCAGATCTCTTCTCTGTCTCATCAAACGGTGAAGTGCCTGCTATCTTCCAGAAATAATAAAATAGTGTCGGCACCTCTGGTTGAACTTTTCTCTGCCTTCTTATCAACTGGTAGTTACCATTAACTTTCCACTCCGTGCAATACTCTTAAAGGGAAGTATTGGGAATGAAAATGGCATCAATCCATTGTCGGGTCGGGTGACAAAGACGAGAGGTAGGGGTCATTTTGAGGCCCTAAACGATGTTTTTTGGGCTCAACAACGCCTAACATGTAACCATAGGAAATTCTAGGTTGAACTGAATATGTACTCCTCAGTTATACCTTTCCAAAAGTGTATCGATCGCCCCAAACAAACATTGTTTGCAAAATTTACAACCTCGGGAAGTTAACGTATCAACTAACCCCATCGGGGCCCAGAAACCTTTTGGCGTTTCATCTTTCGGGGTTAGGGTTTTGGATTTTTAGGGTTTTCTCATTTATGTTTTATGTTAAAAAGGCCTTTGGAGCCTCATTGTACTCATATTCTTGCGAATGAGCGTAGCCGACACATCTCTTCTCAGAGATAAGCTACCACCATTTTAGTTAGCTTGTGTGTTTTTTCATTTTACAATATTTTGTATTTTAGACAATCATTAATAGAATCTAAGATTTATTGTATTATTGTGTTCCTTGCCATACCTATGTGTATTTATTTGTTATATATTTGTTATATTTCTTCCTTCATATCGTTCCCCAAAATAATTTGGATCAGTGGTATCAGAGCGGGTTTGCTCCTTGTCGTTTTGAGTGCATGTCCGCGATGAGGTCAGGGTATAGAGAGTTGTGTCTCGAGATTGTTTCTCGTGAGGAAAACCACTCTCACATGCCCAAGAAACTTCCATGGAGAAATAAAATAGGGACTAAGGGACATGATATCCTTTCAAACTGTTGCTGGAGGAAGCTCTCACGCGACATAGGAACGAGATGATGGATAATTTCGCCCAGATCCTTCGGCAACTACTGACAACAACGGAGGCATCTTTAACCAGCAGTGACTTCGGAGGTGTGACACCCTTCAAGGTACAAAATAAATTTTATATTCATTTATTTGAAGTCTAGATAGATGTCTACGCTTTGGAAAAATGGTTAAATATGCTAGAGGGTTGTTTCTCTGTCCACAATTTTTCCAACAATGAAATGATCGCCTTTGTGTTCCTTAATGCCCTTCCCCATGTCAGGTATTGGTGGGAGACTTAATGTGAGCAACATGTCGAGGAGGAGTCTCTAAGTTTTGGTCTAGGACCCACTTGGGAGGCTTTTGTTGATGCCCTCAAGGAACAATATTACCCTATTGGAAGTTATGATAACTAGTACACGACATGGACCACACTCCGCCAAGAGAGGGGCCAAACGATGTTGGAGTTCACTAATACTTTCCATACCTTGAGAACCAAGCTGGGTGTCAAAGACTCCTAGAAAAATATGGTCCTAAAATACCATGGGGTTCTACACAAGTACATCCAAATCTAAATGGAGTTTTTGGACATCTCGTTGTTGGGAGTCGCTTACCGATATGTTTTCCAAATCGAGCATAATTTCAAGCAGTAGAACAAGCGGGAGTTTGAGTCTGCAAATATGCAACAACCAAAGTATGGTAAGGGTGGCCCTAACTCCTAGGACAAACAATAGAGAAAGGATGGCCAACCCCAGTATAACCATCCCAAGCCACCAACAAATAATGATAATGGGAACTAGAAGAAGGACACTGGAAAATGGTGCGAGTTCCACAAAATCCCTTGGCACAATACTGATGAATTCCGCTCCAAACAGTCTTTGTTGGCTGAGACGAAATCCCCAGGGTCATATGATGACTCAGAGTCTAATTTAGAAACAGAAAGGGAAGATTGATCATTGATGCAGAACCCAATGTCACCATCACTACCACAAAATTCTAGCAAGAGGAACTTGAGGAGCCTGAAGAAGGGGAGTTACTTTTCCACTCATTGATATGGGTGAAGGGAACCCTACTCCATTTCATTGTTAAAATTGGTAGCCATAATAAATTGATCTCAATAGAGGTTTTCAAGAGGTTGAACCTGACAACGATGTCACATCCTCAGTCATACACCATCGTTTCACTCAGCTAGGGACGAGACATCTGCGTCAGCCAACAATGTCACCTGCACTACGACATAAAACTCTTCAAAGAGGAAGTATTGTGTTATGTTTCCCCCCCTTGAAGTTTGTGATGTTTTTATAGGAAAACCATACATGTGGAAGCGTCATGTTGTTTATGAATCTAGGCCACATAATGCCATTATTACTTTGGGAGATCAACTCTACACGGTATCGGAGGCAGTCCTAAACACTACGGCCTCTTTGATCTTCGGGAAGCAGTGCAGAAAGGTGGTCTCTCAGATCGGGAGATTTTTCCTCTGTATGGTTCGATCAGAAGGTGAAAAGAAGGTCACTGGAAATGCCAAAACCTCTACACAGGGTCTCTCTGCCTAGCAGCAACAGGTAGACGAAATAGTAG
This sequence comes from Picea glauca, assembly GCA_000966675.3. Taxonomy (NCBI): domain Eukaryota; kingdom Viridiplantae; phylum Streptophyta; class Pinopsida; order Pinales; family Pinaceae; genus Picea; species Picea glauca. Next base: position 37,586 of record JZKD02S1896896.1, on the reverse strand, counting down.
AGGACTACAAAGACATATTCACCTAGCCTACTAAGGTGCCTGTGCACTGTCAGGTAAAGCACTCCATTGATCTGACACCCAATGCTCCTCTTCCTAACATCCTTGTATACAGGAATTTTGTTATAGAGAATGAAGTAATCAAATGCCAGATCCAAGAGATAATTATGAAGAGCCACATCAGACCAAGCTCCTCACCTTGCAGGAGCCCAATTGTTCTGGAGCACATGGTGAATTTGTATTGATCACAGATCCCTGAACATGATCACATTCAAGAACCGATACCCAATTCCCCAGATTGATGATCTTCTCAATTAAATAAAGGGAGCCAAGTTTTTTTGTAAGATTGATATGAAGTCAGGGTACCACCAGGTGCTGATTAAGCAAACTAATGTATGGAAGACAACCTTCAAGTCTAAAGAAGGCCTATTTGAGTGGTTGGTCATGCCTTTCGGCTTGACTAATGCCCCAACCACATTCATTTGGATGATGGATGATATATTACGACCATTCACAAACTCCTTTGTGGTTGTATATTTGGATGACATCCTCATCTTCAACAAAACTTGGGAGGAACATTTGGAGC
>JZKD02S1896896.1:0-24074 GCA_000966675.3 Picea glauca | reverse complement strand
CCGCCACTGCATCTCCTACTACAGGTAGCAAAGGTCTATGAACCAAATTCGCATGTTCCATCTGTTCAGAGTATGGCCATTACACCCACCATTGCCTGGCGTTACCTCAATTTTGTCAGACGCTAACGACAGTCCGCCAGAGCTTCCAACAAGACCCCCCTTCACCCGCATCATCCCACACATAGGTCATTGATATCCACTATGTCATGACCTCTGTCAATGAACGTATGTGATGTCCTTGCACTCTATGTGAATCACTTGATCACTTCACATATCAATGTCCCACGATCATTGAATATAGGCATCATCAAATGACCCTTATTCAAACACCTCCCATCCCCCCAACGCCAACGCCGCCCGTAGTCCCCCCTACTCCCTCTCGAGATATTGTTTATATCTTCTCCCCCGAGCCTGAGGGACTTCCCATTCCTCTGTGGTTTATCGATAGCTTGGACGAGGATTTTCCCCCAAATCCCCCCAATTCTCCAATTCATTTCCCCACGTAATTTCTACGCCCAACTACCATTTTCAACCCATAATATCTTGATATTTGGTTCATATAGAGTGAACCATTGCAACCCCCTATACGGCCCTCCGTACAGGCCCTGCCCAAAAATAGAAAACCTAATTCTATGCAGGAGGATACGACAACTAACCTGAAGCTCACTGATCCTGAATTGGCTGCCTCGATCTCCCAGAATCTCCAAATCTCCTCTAAAATCACTTGTCCACTTTGTAAGACAGCAGGCACAAATGAGGTGGCATTGTGGGCCCTACAGTTATATATAGTCCATTTTGACAAACTTCCAGACTCAATCCCGGGACCTTCGGGCATCCGTTTTTCGATCCGTCTTCAACCACGGGATCAGGACCATGTCACCTACACAATTCTATTCCCCGGTCCATTTTTCATCCTCAACCCCCGGGGGGCATTTTTCTCATCTGACGCTCAGGTATGCATGCTTACATTCACATATTATTGAATAATTTTTATATGATCTTTATCTTCAGATATTGTTCATGTCGGGTATTCGGTTTTCATGTGTGTAGGTACTTGATCATCATACGTCAGCAGTATTCCTTCGGGTATATCATCGACACTGGCATGTAGTCATTCCCTCTGAATATCACATTGCATCTCCCAGTCACACCCTCCGATCTTTTCCTCTAGGATCCCTATATCTGAATCTGCAGTACTGTCACCTCCGCTGCATTTTGGTATTGTCACCTGGTAGCACTCTCCCCCACATGAGTTGTCCCATTCATAGTCCCCCTTGGCACTTTGACACTCATGTTGTTTTCACCCTTTAGGGATGGGAGTCTCGATAGTCTTATGCATCGTCAAGAACCAACCACATACTCATTCTCCTCATTATGCTAGCCTACCCAATGGACTCCCAAGTTACTTCATCATGGTTCTATTTTAATTACACCCCCGCAGTATCATTAACCATCCATTTTCATCCACCGTCAGTTTGCCCATCTGCAGATTATCCTCCATCCATTTCCCTAAATACAGAAACCCACCTATGGGGCCCTCACCCTCCACTTGTTTCCCAAACAACTTGCGCCATCATCGGCCAAGCCATATTACACTGGGGCACTCGTTTTTGTATATGCACAGTCATCCAAATTCATTCTTTATTCTTTCAGTAATTGTACAAAAACTTTTCCCTACATTTACATAGCTTTTTGTTGTCGCCTTTAGCGACCTTCCTTTTTCGGCAAAGCAACCCTTGTCGCCCTTGGTTGGGGCATTTTTCACTTCTTCTCATCAATGAAATTATCCCTAAACCCCAAGTATCTTACAGTCCATCCACCTTTTTTTATCTTTGTGTTTGTCCATTTTTTCGTGCCTCTGGCACAACTCACCCTCATCTAGTCGTCCCCCTGACGCTAGATTCATTTTTACGGTTGTTTCCACTTTGCATATCTCCCCAACCAAGGTAAGTCTTGAGTTTCACCGCATCTTGAATTTGTCCATGTACCTCATCAGTTCCTGATCTCATCCAGTGGATTTCAGGAAGCCCTTTTCTTCTTGGAGTCGCGTCTCCCTTTCTGTCAACATCCACATGGTTTCCAGAAGGGCGACAGTATCTTGACTCTCATTACCTTTACAATGAGGAGTCTTGGACATCACAGGGAAAACCACCATTATTATTTGTTGTCGTTGACCCCCATAACATTCAACTTCAACACTATCTCATGTTACAGTGGGTCTTACTTTGCGACTATTGCAGTTGTTTTATCTTAGACGAAGACCTCTGCAAATTGTTAGGCCATCAATACCTATGAATCCTCGACACTTCTTCTAGGTGCCATCACCTCTTTTCAGAGTTTATTCACCACCAGAATCGTCCTCTGCTATTATCAACATGCCCCTGAGGGCGCTGCAGTCATCTATGCCAACACACAACTTCAGTTATTGTATTACACATTTTTTAGTTACATGATACGAGCATGGGGCATGCCCGCCTCATTTGTACATAGTTTTATTTTTTACACCTCACAACATGTTTGGGTCCTACAGGTTCCCCTATCCCTCCAACGGGTCGCTCTTGATACTCTCATTATCACTCTTTCTTACAATGGTACTCTCAGTAGAAGAAACATTGATGAATTTCAGCTATACATATGCTCCTAACCTCATCCATCAGGGGGCATCTGTTATCACCAGAATTTCGTCCGCAAATGGTTATAGGAATCCAGCATCTTCAAAACACCCATTAGTTCAATCATGGACCAAAAATGCATTTCCAAAAGGTCCAAAACTATACAACCAGTTATAAAATCAACATGCGCTAAGACTACACAGGGAGCACACACACATGCGCCATCCAGAAACGCAAGAAAAGCGCACATGCACCTGATGCGCGACTGTGGACGCAAAAAGCCGCGCACACCTCAAAACGACGCATTTATGATATTGGTCAGCCTTCCACCCACTTCTGGTTCAACTTTCATGTCGATTTGATACTCAAATCTCGGCTGAATCCGACTGGGGGGCTGGTCAAAGACCTAAAGGGCCCCTTGTTCACACTAAGAACTGGTTGCATAATACCTCAAAGCTATTCTATAACAAGAGGCCATGGGTGCACTATATTTTCAAGGAATTCATTTGTATTGTTATGCTGCTTATTTTCTCTTGGAGGATCCTCTTTCCTCATCAAGAGCATGCAAGCACCATTTCATTTAGCCATTCATATCACCTCTTGAGTGAATGTGCTTTGGATTCTCTTCACCATTTCTTCCTAGTTTGTTACTTGTAATAAGAGCTAAATCTTTGGGGGTCCAAGAGCCCTCCCTTGGAGGAAGAGGGGACCCATATACCTCCCTTTCTCTTTGGTGTTTTCTTTCCACTAATACAATCCTTTCCATTGGTGGCATGAATGTTGTTTATTTCTTGTTCTAATGTCCTTATGCACTCTAGTTTAGTTTCTTTTAATGTTCTTAGTTTAGTTCTTTGCTTATCGTTTATGCTTTATACTTCTAACTCTTTCCTTCACTGTTGTCTTTCCTAGCTAACGCAACTGGGATTGTAAGCATCTCTATTTTTCTCATTTAAGTGACAAAAGAGATGCAACACCAGGGTTGCATAAATTTTTGGAATGCTCCTAGCCACATCATCAATTGTGGTAGCCTCCTGGACGTTGTAAACCCTTCTATTGTCCTGTTACCTTTGAGGGTAGTTCCTTATCAAATGTTCTTCTCGACATCCCCAACATTTAAATGGTTCTCTCTTTGTATTATCAGTCTTTCTTGGGGTTGGTCCAAAGGATTTGTTTCCACTTTGCGATGGTAAATTATGTTGATACACACTCTTAGTGGGAAGAATCATCTTAAGGATTTTCCCATTGTTATTCCTCAAAATTTCCCTTGGCTAGGGAACAATGTCAAGGCACCGCAAAGAGACCTTTAGAAATCTCTTCCTGCTCTAGGCTTTCAAGAGTGCTCTTGAGCCAAAGGGGGTAACCCTCTATTTGTCACAAAAATATGTTATTGTAAGTAACCTTAGAAAAACCTTCAATAAACATTTTCTTAATGCTAGATTCAAAAAATGAATAAAATAATAATAATTAGAGAATAAAAGGAAGACAAATAAAGACAACAACTCGAAATAAATATGAGACCAGGGCCTCTCCGATGGGCACCTTTCTCCAACATGTAGGGTCATGGAAGACTTGGAAGAAGGGTTTCAAATGCCAATGTGAATAACATGGTATTCCATGGCACTGAATAAAACATAAATCAGGAGTATAACGAGAAGACATGCAATCTTGCACACAACTGATAAGAAGAAATTGTATGGAAATAATTAAACAAAACCAACTGTATGCATGAAAACATATTGGAAATTCTTCCCAAATACCATAGCTTAAAAAAAATAAACGAATCCTTGCACAATATCAATTTCTGTGTAGGATTCTCTTCAATATGAATAAACAATAATAAATACTAGACCTATTATAAAGTAGTTAAAGGAAACGTCCTACACAAAACCCTAAACCAGTTAAAATAACAATTAGAAAATGGCCATCAAATCATAATTATTATCTAACACGTATTCAGATACAATCGAAAAATAAGAGTCTTTGATTAAACCGAAGGAGATTACATAAACATATAAAGAAGGACAAAATATGCAATGTTGAAAGTGAAACCAATGACTGATTTATGGTCTGTTGGGATTGATTTGGCCTCATTGGGATCTAAGCGTGCAGCCTCTTGTTCTGCCCAAAATTTCCAGCCCCTTCAAACTCCTTAAAGTTATCTTTTATCCTTCTCTGATGATCATTTAGGGTTTATTTCTATAACTGATTTTTTTTTTAAATTAAATAAGAAAGAAGTGGTTAATAAAAGCTTGCAATCATTAACATTAACACCTGAAAAATACTTATCTCCCCACTACCTTTAAATTAATTCTCAATTATTTTGAGAATGCCACTTGTCATATTTTTCCTACCAAGGACTGGTAGTTTCCACGTATGAGAGTTGCCTAGTAATATTCAATCCTTTTTATCCCAGTTGTCCATCTAATATTTTGTTTATAAAACTCCTCTCATTCCTTTTACAAAGTGAATATTTGTCAATAATTTATCAATGATGAATCACCATTTTCTGATCTTGATCCAGTACAAGTGTACTCTCACGAGTGTGATCTAAAATAGGACTTAAATCACCAAACCAGAATCAACCATTTTTTTCTACAAATTTTTACTCGAGGAGGATATTTATAGCCTTCACATATCTAAAAAAATATTTACCATCACTTCAATGCTACGTTCTCTTTGCGTGTTAGAATAAGGGCATTTTCCACTTTTTCAAGAGAAGTAAAAACTTATCTCTAGAATACAATCAGTTTCATTGATAATTGATATGAACACGTACCCTAGGGTTTTCGGCTCTGCTGTTTTGAGATTCAATCTTGTTGGCTCTGTGGCTCGGCTACAGTAGCCACATCCCTGGTCTCCATGGAGAACACGGGGGTAATACCCTTCCAGGGTGAACGAGCAAGGAATATCGTGGGTTAGAGGATGGGGACGACGAAGGATTCGAGCCCTGCGAGTGTTGTCATTGCGTTAGTGTATGGATGTGTGAACCTTCTGCGATGGAGCGGGTTCTCTGTGGCGACATTTATGGGTCGAGGAGGTGTTGCAGATTTGAAAACCCAAACTCTTGTTTGTTCTGGTGCCTAAATTTTTGCTTGATTTTGACAGCATATCGATAGGCATCTCCCAGTGATGAGATGTCCAGGAAATCCATTTCGGTTTGGATGTACCTATGCAGATCCCCATGGTATTTTAGAACCAAATGTCACTCAGAGTCTTTGATACCTAGATTGGTGCGCAAGGTATGGAAATTATTTGTGAACTCTGGCACTGTTTGGCCCATGTCTTGCCGCAGTGTGGTCCATCGCATGTATTGGTCGTCATAGTTACCAATAGGGTAATATTGCTCCTTGACCGCATCCACAAAAAAATCTCAAGTGGGATTGGCCCCATATATTCCAGACTCCTCTGTGGAACTTTTCTCCCAGTACGTTTCCCACCAATGTTTGACATGGGGGAGATCCTTAAGGAGTGTGAAGGTGATCTTTTCCCTGTCGGAAAAGTTGTGAACAAAAAAATAACCTTCTAGCAGATTTAACTATTTTTCTAGGGAATCCACTTCGATCTGACTTTCAAATACAGGAATATCAAAATTAACTTGTACCTTGAAATGAGAGGTGCCTCCAAATTGTTGATTGATGAATACGTGTCTATTGTTATCGACAGACGTTGAAGGATGTGGGAAAAATTCTCCATCATTTCGTCCCTCTATCGTGTGAGAGCTTCCTCAAGCAACATATTAATATAATCTTCTGCTCTGTCCTCTTTATTTTCTTCCTCCATGGAGGGTTTCTTGGGCCTATGAGAGAATTTGTCCTCAAGAGAGAAAAGCTCGAGACTCAACTTGCTATACTCAGACCTCGTCGAGGACATGCACTGAAAAACGATCAAGAGCAACCTGCTCTGATACCACTGATTCGAATTATTTTTGGCTGGAAATGAGAGCGGAGATATAAAAAAAAATGTGCAGATATATATCAAATATCCAATAATATAATAGAGATATATCATAGATATAAACATAAACACAGAGATACAATAATACACAATTTCTATTAATGAACAAAATGTACAAAACTATAGAAATATAGAGTTAAAGACTTGCTAGAATGGGGGAAGCTTATCTCTGAGAAGAGATGTGACAGATACGTTAATTCGAAAGAAGATGGATGTTACAATGAGGCTCCAAAGACTTTTTTAACATAAATAAAATCCAAAACCCTAACCCTGGAAGATGAAAAGCCAACAATTTTGTGGACCCCGGTTTGGGTATTTTGGTGTATCAACTTCTCAGGGGCGTAACTTTGGCATACGATATTCGTTTGGGGCACACAATAGCTCGTTGGAAAGGTATTGAAGAGGAAATTAATTTAATAGGCTCAATTAGAGATTTATACCATTCTTGAGGTCCTCGATCATGAAAAAAACATCATTTAGGCCCTTAAAATGGCCCCGGAAGTTTGGGACCCAAAAAACTGCTAAAAGTAGTAAATTGCCAACCAACTATTTTAAGCCAATTGGAATAGGTGGGTGGCCACTAATATCCACTCGGATCAATCCTCCCTCCTTAGGAAACAATGGTTTCCATTGCATTGAGTTCTCGGGGCAGAGGGGAAAGAATTTGGTGAATCTGAATCTTGGTGAGCGGCTTGCCTTGCTGGAGAAGTTATGTTGCTTAGCTTGTTGAAGAATGCCAAGAACCTATTGTTGGCAGGGTTGAATTTTTTCAACCAACCTGTTGTATCTTGGCATGATTGGGTAGTGTGTAGGTACCATTGTAGGTGAATAAACAATATCTTCTTTCTCTTCTGCAATCTGCTTCTGTTGGAAAGAAAGGTCTTGGGACAAGGCTGGAGTGGTTGCATTGTCCTTATGTTCACCTTTTGAACAGATTGTGAATAGGATGAATTTTGTAGTATGATATATTACCTTGCGGCATTGTTTTTGTGGGACAGTAGTCAGAACTACCTCTGGTATCCTGTAGATATGACCCCCCGGAGTAACAATGACACTATGGGGTTGAGACTTATAAATAACATGGCACTTCTGCATATATGGTTGGACCAAAAGAACATCATAGACATCCAGAGGGAAAACATCACATAATACCTCATCCTTGAAGGGATGGATATCGTATGACAATCGACATTGCTTGCTGCCATAGAGATCTCATCCCTAGCGATGCCACTTGATATTGTATGGTTGCAAGTGTGATGTTGTCGACAATCCCAAATGTTTGACAACCTATGCAAAAATGAGGTTCTTTTGGCTTCCTCTATCAACAATAAAATGCACCAGGGTCCCCTTCACCCACATCTGTGAATGAAAAAGGTGCTCCCCCTCTTGAGGATATGTTGGTTCTTCTGGTTGAATTGTTGCGGTCACAATAGTAGTAGTGGGGTCTACCTCGATGATCTATCTTCTCCCATTATTTTTTGAATTAGATTATGCTTTAGGTTTCGACTCCTTTTATTTGATCTCGACCACCAATGATTTTTTTGAGTGGCATTCATCAATGTTGGTCCAGGTGCTTTTGTGGAAATCGCACCACTTTCCAGTGTCCTTCTTCATCTCTTTTTTACCCTTATTTTCTTGTGTCTTGGACTGGTTTTCTGGAGGCTGGTTTTTAGGACCGTCTTTACCATACTTTGGTTGTTTTGGATTTGTAAACCTGAAATCCAATTTGTTCTGGTGCCAAAGTTTCTGCTCTATTTTGACATCATAATGATAGGAAACTCCCAATGATGAGATGTCTAGGAAATCCATTTCTATTTGGATGTACCTATGCAGAGCCCCATGGTATTTCAGAACCAGATGTCACTCAGAGTCTTTGATACCCAGCTTGGTGCACAAGGTATGGAAATTATTTGTGAACTCCGACACTATTTGGCCCCTCTCTTGTCGTAGTGTGGTCCATCTCATGTATTGGTCATCATAGTTACCAATAGGGTAATGCTATTCCTTGACCACATCCACAAAAAAATCCCAAGTGGGTTTGACCCCATATATTCTAGACTCCTCTGTAACTTTGCTCCAAGTAAGTTTCCCACCAATGTTTGAAATGGGGGAGAGCCTTAAGTAGTGTGAAGGTGGTCGTTTCCCTGTCGAAAAAATTGTGAATAGAGAAATAACCTTCTAGCATATTTAATTATTTTTCTAGGGCATTCTCATCGATCTTACCTTCAAATACGAGAATATCAAAATTAACTCATACCTTGAAAGGAGAGGTGCCTCCAAAGTGGTCACTTGATGAAGAAGCGCTTGTTGTTATCGACAGGCATTGAAGGATGTGGGAAAAATTCTCCATCATTTCTTCCATCTATCGCATGAGATCTTGCTCGAGCAACAAATTAATATAATTTTTTTCTCTATTTTATTTATTTTATTCCTCCATGGAGGGTTTCTTGGGCATGCAAGAGAGATTTTCCTCAAGAGAGACAAGTTCGAGACCCAACTTGCTATACTTGTACCTCATCGGGGACATGCACTGAAAAACGATCAAGAACAACCTGCTTTGATACTACTGATCCGTATTATTTTCGGCACAAAATGAAAGCAGAGATATAATAAATAAATGTATAGATATATATCAAATATATAACTATAAACACAGAGATACAATAATACACAATTTCTATTAATGAGTGAAATGTACAAAACTGTAGAAATACAGAGTGAAAGATTCGCTAGAATGGTGGCAGCTTATCTCTGAGAAGAGATGTGAAAGCTATGCTCATTTGAAAGAATATGGATGTTACAATGAGGATCCAAAGGCCTTTTTAACATAAATAAAATCCAAAACCCTAACCCTAGAAGATGAAAATCCAACAGTTTTGTGGACCCTGTTTTGGGTAGTTTGGTGTATCAACTTCTCGGGGCGTAACTTTGCAATATGATCTTTGTTTTGGGCGCACGATATCTCGTTGGAAAGGTATTGACGAGGAAATATATTTACTATCATTGAGGTTCCCGATCATGAAAAAACATCGTTTAGGCCCTCTAAATAGCCCCAGAATTTTGGGACCCAAAAAATTGCTAAAAATAGTAAATTGACAACAAATTGTTTTGATCCAGTTGGAATAGGTGGGTGGCCACTGATATCCACATGGATCAATCCTCCCTCCTTATGAAGAAATGGTCTCCATTGCATTGAGTTCCCAGGGAAGAGGGGAGAACGTTTGTTGAATCTGAATCTTGGTGAGTTGCTTGCCTTGCTGGAGAAGTTGCGTTACTTAGCTTGTTAAAGACTGTCACAAACCTGTTGTTGGTGGGGTTGAATATGTTCAACCAACATGTTGTATCTTAGCTTGAATGTGTAGTGTGTAGGTACCATTGTAGGTGAAGAAACAATATCTTCTTTCTCTTCTACAAAATGCTTATGTTGAAAAGAAAGTTCTTGGGCCAAGGCTCCAGTGGTTGCAGTGGTTACAGTGTCCTTCTATCCACCTTTTGAACAAATTGCGAAGAGGCTGAATTTTGCAGTATGAGATATTACCTTGCGAGACTTTTTTGGTGGAACAATAGTCAGAACTACCTCTGGTATCATATAGAGATGAGTACCCCCTAGAGTAACAATGACACTACGTAGTCGAAACTCATAAATATCATGGTGCTTCCACAAATATGGTTGGCCCAAAAGAACATCGCATACATCCAGTGGGGAAACATCACATAATACCTCATCCTTGAAGTGATAGATGTTGTATGACAATCGACACTGCTGGCTGAAATGAATATCTCATCCCTAACGAAGCCACCTGAGGTTGTATGGTTGCAGGTGTGGTGTTGTCGACAGTCCCAATTGTTTGACAACCTCTATTAAGATGAGGTTCTTCTGGATTCTACTATCAACAATAAATGCGGTGGGGTCCCCTTCACCCACATCTGTGAATGAAAAAGGTGCTCCCCCTCTTCAGGATCTATTGGTTCTTCTGGTTGAATTGTTGTGGTCACGACAATAGCAGTGGGGTCTACGTCGATGATCTATCTTCTCCCATTATTTTCTGAATCGTATTTTGAATCAGGGTTCGGCTCCTTTTCTTTGATCTTAGCCACCAATGATTTTTTTGAGCGACATTCATCAGTGTTGTGCCAGGGAATTTTGTGGAAATTCCACCACTTTCTAGTGTCCTTCTTCGTCTTTCCTTTACCCTTCTTTTCCTATGTCTTGGACTGGTTTTTTGGAGGCTGGTTGTTAGGACTGTCTTTACCATACTTTGGTGTTGTGGATTTACAGACCCGGAATCCTGTTTGTTCTGGTGCCTAAATTTCTGCTCGATTTTGACAGCATATTGATAGGCAACTCCCGGTGATGAGATGTCCAGGAAATCCATTTAAGTTTGGATGTACCTATGCAGAGCCCCACGGTATTTCAGAACCATATGTCACTCGGAGTTTTTGATACCCAACTTGGTGCGCAAGGTATGGAAATTATTTGTGAAATCCGACACGATTTGTCCCTCTCTTGTCGCATTGTGGTCCATCTCATGTATTGGTCGTCATAGTTACCAATAAGGTAATGTTGTTCCTTGACCGCATCCACAAAAAAATCCCAAGTGAGCTCAACCCCATATATTCCAGAATTTTCTACAGAACTTTGTTCCTAATAAGTTTCCCACCAATGTTTGACATGGGGGAGAGCCTTAAGGAGTGCGAAGGTGACCTTTTCCCCATCGGAAAAATTGTGGATATAGAAATAACATTCTAGCAGATTTAACCATTTTTCTAGGGCATCTGCATCGATCTGACCTTCAAATACAGGAATATCAAAATTAACGTTTACCTTGAAAGGAGAGGTTCCTCCAAACTGGTTGCTTGATGAAAATGTGTATGATGTTATCAAAAGGGGTTGAAGTATGTAGGAAAAATTCTCCATCATTCCATCCCTCTGTCACGTGATAGCTTGCTCAGTTAACAGATTAATATAATATTTTTATTTGTCCTCTTTCTTTTCTTCCGCCATGGAGGGTTTCTTGGGCATGCGAGATCGATTGCCCTCAAGAGAGACAAGATTGAGACCCAAATTTCTGTACTCAGACCTCACCTGGGACATGCACTGAAAAACGATCAAGAGCAACCTGCTCTGATACCACTGATCTGGATTATTTTCAGCACGAAATGAGAGCGGAGATATAATAAAGAAATGTATAGAGATATATCAGATATCCAATAATATAACATAGATATATCAGAGATAAACCATAAACACAGAGATATAGTAATACACAATTTCTATTAATGATTGAAATGTACAAAACTGTAGAAATACAGAGTTAAAGACTCGCTAGAATGGTGGCCGCTTATCTCTAAGAAGAGATGTGACAATTATGCTCATTCAAAATAATATGGATGTTACAATGAGTCTCCAAAGACATTTTTAACATAAATAAAATCTAAAACCCTAACCCCGGAAGATGAAAATCCAATAGTTTTGTGTTCCACGTTTTGGGTAGTTTGGTGTATCAACTTCCCATGGGCGTAACTTTGGCATACGATCTCCATTTTGGGCGCACGATAGCTAGTTGAAAAGGTATTGATGAGAATATTCATTTCACAAGCTCAATCAAATCCTTTGATTATAATTGAGGTGCCCGATCGTGAAAAACGTTGTTTAGGCCCTCAAAATGGCCTGAAAGTTTGGTACCCAAAAAACTGCTAAAACTAGTAATTTGCCAACAAATTGTTTTGAGCTAGTTGGAATAGGTGGGTGGCCACCGATATCCACCTGGATCAAAATATCACTCTCCTTCTCCCACAGGAACCTGGCAACACAGTCTCCAATCTATCAAGCAAGGGGGCCTGTTATGATTTCTCACTCAACCACTAAAACTCCTACAACCCCATTTTTCAACTTGATATGAAGACACTGCCAAGCAGATCATGTACCTAGAACAATGCCTTTTTACACTTCTTCTCTGTTATGATCTAAACCAAATAAATCTCATACATTACTCTTACACAGAATTGGTCTCTCGATCCAACCTTGCGCAACTGCTATTCACCCCTGTCCTTTTTCCCATGATTTTCCCTCTTTTCTTTCCTACTTCAACAATATTTCATGTGTCAAATCAAGAAACTTCTAGATGGGTACTCTGCCCATCCTCTCATTTATTCTTGAGGAAGACTCCCCAACTACCAACTTGACTGGTAAATAAATTATTTTGGACAGAGGGCAGTTCTAGGTCTGAGCATTTTAAATCCCGCAGTGTACTGCTTGGTAGGGTCATCTCAACCAGTGATGGTTCCCCTTACCATTCCCTCTCATGGAATCATATATGTATAGGAAACACCTTCAATAGTTATTCATAAATTTTCCATTTTATATTAACAACAGAAATATGTGTACATCATATTCTTTAGACATGGTTCATTATCTTTCAAAATTCATACATAATAAGCCTATCCATAGTTTTGGAGACAATAAAATTTATAATTACAAGTTGTGGGAAACACGGGTATTACATTTCATAATATTAACGTCATTAATTCAACATAATCACTCATAAATAACTAACATTAATTCACATACTCATTTAATCCATAACACTTGTCTCTTTCGAAATAAACACCAACTGATTGTAGATAAATGATGTTCCACCCAACTTTAGGCTCATCGTTTACTATCAACTTTCTGCAATAGAGCCGCCCCCGAGATAAGACTATGAGTCTGTAAGGACAAAATCACCTATAGCTGGCTCTAATCCTTACACACAACCCAATTTCTCAGACATAGTAGTTTATCCAATCTACCATATATCATTCATATTCCGCATGCACAACCCAAGGAGCGATGATCCTCTTCTTTTCCACACAGTGCCTCCGAGATATCCCACTTCCCTCTAGAGCTCTAGTACAGTTCAACGAAGAAATCCTTCTTATGGGGAATCTAGAAATTCTTAATTGTAATGGAATTTCTCAATGTTTATCATATCCGTTGCACATGACATTCATTATCCATAATTACAACAATATTATCCATAATTACATGACATTCATTTCCCATGATTCCCAGTGCATACATAGGATGGTCACCTAAACTCTAAGAGACAACTTTCCCCAATGAAGAATGACAATAATTTCCTTACATGACCAAAATGCATGGATTATATTTGCATGAAGGGGAGATGCCATGTGCTTTCAAAGGAAACCCATGTATATGCCTTTACAACTCATCCCAAGGTAATATGACTTAGCATAATTAAAATAAAGGATTTAGGCTTAGGATAGATCCTTAAGATGAATCACTGATTTATTAATATTTATTAATATTAATTTCCGTGACAAACCTTTGAAATCGCAGCCTCACCATATTTTTTTTCTCACGTGATCACAGTGCTTTTTGGGTGGGTGCAAAGCAGATGAATCATTTGCCTGACAAACCTTTGAAATCGCAGCCTCCCCATATGTTATCACGTGATCGCAGTGTCTTCTTTTTTGTGCAGCGATCCATTCTCTGTTAATATATAATTTGAATTGATCTCAAAGTTAATTAATTACGCCGAAAGGTCGTATACCTATTGACAATGAGCACAATTAATCAGCTTTTAATTTAAAATTCTAATCATATTACGAAATTACTGTAGCACTATATGATTGTCACGTTTAAATGATTAACCTTTCAAATTACCATGTATTTCTGAATGCATCAGTTACCCTGTTTACTTTTTAACATTTACCTAATCATATTAAGAAATTACTGTGGCACTATATAATTGCCACGTTTAAATGATTAACCTTTCAAATTACCACTCTACCGCCGATTTCCTTAGCTGTCCCCACGTTTTCTACAATTAAAACATCCCCTTTCGGGGTTCTCCGCCGCGAAATAGCGGCTGTGCTATTTAATTTTATTTTAACATCGAATCGATTACAACTATCCATTGTTTTTCCAAGATGAGAGTTCAATTACTGATATGTTTGGATAGAGACAATTTAAGTAGCTATCTAATGTTTTTATTTTATTTTCTCGTAATAGTTAGATTATTTTTGTTTACTCTTTGTTTTTATTTTCTCGTAATAGTTAGATTATTTGTGTTTAGTCTTAGTTTAATGCGTTAAGAAGTTTCACGATGTTAATCCTTATCTAAGCATGTATGTATAGTAGCTCAAGATTCAAAAATAGAATTATGTTGTTACAGCTAAACTCAAGTTCAACCTTATCAGAGCCTTTCAGGACCTTCGTTTGCATGCAGGGTTTACGTGGCTGGCCCTGAGCATTGTTGGAGCAGCTCTTTCAGGTATCAGTTTATCAAAACCTGACTGGAGTAGAGCTAGTTTAGGAATGATTTTATTTATTAATTTCATTAATTTATTTTGGAAAATGATTTTTTTTAATAGTTTTATTAATCCATTTCACTTATTATTATTTTTATTAAATATTTTTGGAGATTATTATTGTTGATAAGTGCAATTTATTATTTTGGGGTATAGGCAAACTTTTGAAAATGTTTCAATTTATGCTTAAGTTATTATCATGATTGTTGTTGAGTAATATTATTTTCATTTTTTTATATAAATGTTTTAAAAATGTTTTGATCTAAACTATAGTTAGTGATTTTTTTTTAATATTCTTATGATTGTTATTGCATAATTGGTATTTTCATGTGTTTGATTGGGAGTTTTTTATATTTTTTTTAATTAAATTTATATTATATTATTTATTATTAGTAAGGTTTTAAATAGATTTTCTACATACTTATTAACATTTAATTTTTAATCTACTAACTAGTTAATTTATTCACTCTATTTAACCACAAAGTCATTAAACACTTAACTCTTAGCATACAAACACCATAAACTTAAGTCAAACATAAACTATTAGTCCAATAATCTTACTCCATTACCACTAACCCCTTAATACATAATACATTACTCCTTAAATCAATAAACCAAAATAACTCCAACCACTATTCTACTAACCAAAATACCAGTTATCCAAAACATTATGCTAACAATTGACTACTCATTTAGAATCCCCATAATTATTTATCAACCAATCAACTAATATACTCTAAACAATAACCCATTAATTAATTAATTACTATAATTTACTATAATTAATTATAATAAAACATAATAACTTATGCTCCAATATAATTATCCCTAAAAACTCACTAAAACTCATAAATCATAAATCATTTGAGCATTGTCTAATAAAACAACATAAGTAACCTTGAATTGAAAAATGCTTAGGTCCTCACAATTTATCTTAAAAATGACCTACTTGAAAATCCATACCATCATATTAAAATTGATGGTGGTCCAATAGAACACCCCTTTTTTCTTGACATAAACGTTAAGATCAATCTCCATTGTAAAGATCGAATCTCCATTGTAAAAGTAAAGTTACAAGTAACAATCATATTAAATTAAATTTAAAAATGTTTCAAAACGTGTTTTAAGAAGATTCTATACCCACGCTGGTTCCAAACGCTGATAAAAACATATTGACATGGACCAGAAGATTCTATACCCACTAACTTCATTCGCAAAATATCTCTAGCGATATTGTCAAGTTTAAATTGACATATTCCATTTGTTAAGAAAAACTTTCTCATTTCTTATTCCAGTTTCCCACTAGAGGAATTGAACAAGTAACGCTGCACTATCATCTGTCAATGTTGATTGGTTAGATTTTCGATCATGGATTGGTTACTACAGTGAACATAATTTAATGTTCACTGTGGTTACCACAGTGAACATTAAATTATGTTCACTGTGGTAAAATTGCTTAAATGTCGTATCATGATTGGTTACCACAGTGAACATAATTTAATTTTCGACTTCAGAGAAATGCTACACCTCTATTATCGTTTCACACATGTCAAATTAAATGTGGATTCAGATCTCTTATCTGTCTGAAACCCTGTCAGATGCCATTAAAGTGCCTGCTATCGTCCAGAAATAATAATATTATCATGTAATTTAAATATAGTGTCCGCACCTCTGGTTGAACTTCGCTATGCCTCCTTATCAACTGGCAGTTACCATTGATCCTGCACTTCGTACTATACACTGAAAGTGCAGTTTTGGGAATGGAAACGGCATCAATCCACTGGCAGGACAGGTAACAAAGACGAGAGGTAAGTGAATAATAAAGCCCTTAATTCTCCTTCTGTGTCTTCTTTACAGATAGATAGCATTTACTGTCTGCTTGCAAAAATCCTCCAACGCAGTGTTTTGATGGTTTGGTCAAGTGCTACAAATTCAATCCAATAAGCATTGAGATTGCGGTCAGTGATGGCAATGGCGAAAGAGTTGGTGATTATTGTTCTGGTATTTGTACTGGAGTTTCAATGTATAAAAGGAGTGAATAAGGATGGAACCCTTCTCCTCTCTCTTCTCAAAAATTTGAAGGCACCACCCAACATTATCCGCAGTTGGAATTCAAGTGACAAATATCCCTGCCACTGGGAAGGAGTCTCCTGCCATAGAGATCACACGGTGAACGTCCTCGATCTCACAGGGCAACTCATTTCTGGAACGTTGTCTCCAGCCATCGGTGGCTTGCGAAAACTGAGGGCACTGTATTTGAGCTCCAACACTCTATCTGCCACTATTCCTAGGGAGCTGGGGAATTGCACAGAGCTCGAATATCTGGATCTCTCCGAAAACAATCTGCATGGCCACATTCCTCTCGAGGTGGGTCGACTCACAAAGCTCTCATACTTGTCGCTCTATTCTAACTTTCTCACCGGAACCATTCCACCCTCCATTTTTGGGCTTCCGCTGCTGGAGGAGATTTACTTGAATCAAAACAACTTGACTGGAGAAATTCCATCAAATGTTGGAAATCTCACCAAACTCTCCAGCTTATGGTTAGCAGAAAACAAGTTATCAGGAACAATACCCGCTTCCATAACTAATTGTCGTCGCCTTGCAAAGCTTTATCTCTATCACAATCAACTGCATGGAAATCTGCCAGAAAGTTTAGGCAGGCTACAGAGTTTGGCATACCTCTACCTTACCAGCAATATGTTTGAAGGCCATATACCCAAAGGGCTTGCAAGGAACAGCGGCAGTCTTATAGAAGTTGACCTATCGGATAACCGTTTCAATGGGGAAATACCATGGGAGTTGGGCAACTGGAGCAGTATTTCAATGATTTCACTTGACCAAAATCAACTCACGGGACGCATACCCTCCTCCTTTGGATCATTGCAACGGCTCTCTGTGCTTTATTTGAATCAGAATTCATTGTCCGGTAACATCCCTCCAGAACTAAGGAGATGCAGGCAGTTGACAGATTTGAGGTTACACAGAAATAAGCTCGAGGGGCCCATTCCTCCAGAGCTAGGCGGTTTGCAACATTTACACACTCTGTTCTTGTCCGAAAATTCCATTCAAGGCCCCATCCCTGCAGAGCTTTTTAGATCAGAGAGTCGTCTGGAGAATCTTTATCTTTACAACAACAGTCTCACAGGAGCAATACCTTCCGAGATTTGCAATCTGAAACACCTGAGAGAATTTTTCATCTTCGACAACCAACTTTTTGGTCCAATTCCTCCAGAATTCGGCGCCAGAAACAATCTCACGGGATTCGATGCAACTGGGAACCGTCTTTCCGGAACAATACCTCCGACGCTTTGCTCTTCTGGCCAGTTAGAGCTTCTTTTGATGGGCAACAATTTGTTCGAAGGCGGGATTCCTTCCGAGATTGGGAACTGTCAGAGCTTGAGGCGATTGATACTCGGCCACAACCGTTTGACTGGTGTTATCCCTGTCCAGTTTTTGGGTTCGAATCTTCAGATTGACTATCTGGATATCAAGGATAATAATCTGCAAGGTGAAATACCCTCAAGCTTAGGGCAGAGCAAAAATTTGAGCTTCATTGACCTGTCCATGAATAGATTGAGCGGCACCATTCCTCCAGAATTGGGGCAACTCTCCAATCTCCAGCAACTCAATCTGTCTTCCAACAAATTGTCGGGCATGCTGCCTCCAGAACTTGGTAATTGTCATCTTTTATATTCAGTTGACTTGGGTTTTAATTCACTGAATGGCTCAATACCAGAGCAGTTAGCCAGTCTAAAGCAATTGGAATATCTAGTTTTTCAAGGGAATCATTTTGGTGGAAGCATTCCGGACTTGTTCTCCAACTTCGAGCAGTTACTGGAGCTAAATCTGGGAGGAAACGAATTTGAAGGTCAAATCTCGTCATCGCTTGGGAGTTTACAGAATCTGGCTGTTGCTCTGAATCTGAGCAACAACAGACTGAATGGGGAAATTCCAGCGGCTCTGGGGAATCTGAATAAGCTCGAGAGCCTAGATTTGTCATCCAACAATCTCTCAGGCAACATTCCTTCAACGTTTAACGGGCTTGTGTCATTGCTTCGAGTAAACATCTCCAATAACCAGCTCATGGGTTGCATACCCTCGTCATGGTTGAGGTTTGCGAGTTCAAATTCCTCGAGCTTATTCGCTGGCAACCATGGGCTGTGTTTGCCAGAAGAATGCCGAAATAGTTGTAAATGCAGGAGGGATTCAGTGGCTTGTGTTGATGAGCAGAACAAGAGAAGAGAGAAAGGTCTGGGTACCGTCTCTATAGTCCTCATTTCTATGGGATCAATTTTGTTTGCTTCTTGCATGGTGGTTTGCATATTATGGAGATTACTGTTTCCTGAATCCAAGTTGAGGCCTGAAGACGAGGCAACTGCTCTGGAAATGTCATCCAAATTGAATCAAATTCTGCAAGCTACGGAGAATCTGAGCGAGAGATATGTAATAGGCAGAGGCTCCCAGGGGATTGTTTACAGAGCAGAGTTGCCGTCGGGGCAAGTGTATGCCTTGAAAAGAATTGCATTCAGTGATGAAAACAGAGAGGAAATGGGAATGATAAGAGAACTCCAAACAGCTGGTAAAATCCGTCATAGAAATCTGGTTAAACTATTGGAGTTCTGGATGCGCAAGGAATGTGGTTTCATTCTGTATGAGTATATGCCCAACGGTAGCCTGGATGCTGTTTTGCACGAGATGGAACCTCCTCCAGTGTTGGGATGGGATGCTCGTTACAGAATAGCCATTGGCACGGCCCATGGGCTCTCATACCTTCACCATGACTGCCGTCCTGCGATCATACACAGAGATATCAAGCCCAGAAACATACTGCTGGATTCAGATATGGAACCCCGCATTTCTGATTTTGGGATTGCACGACTCGTGGACATGAGATCCTTGTCTTCTAACATTTCAGTCTATGGTACTTTGGGTTACATGGCGCCAGGTAAACCATTTTTTTCTTGGGCTTTCTTGCATGAATCTGAATCGAACTTGTTTATGATTATGGATTTGTTGTTTGTTTTCTAGAATGCGGGCTTACAGGGAGAGCCAGCGAGAAAATGGATGTTTACAGTTACGGAGTGGTGGTATTGGAGTTGATAACGAGAAAGAAGGCATTAATGGATTTGAGTTCTGCAGAGGGGACGGACATCGTCAGTTGGGCGAAGTCCCATGCTGATGATGACTATGCTACTTCCTTGGTGGATGAAGGCCTGCGAGATGAATTCATAGAATCGCAAGCGAAAGCAGAGATCGTGGGTACGATTCGAATCGCATTGAAATGCACGGTTGCGAAGGCAGAGGAGAGGCCAAGCATGAGACAAGTGGTAGAAATGCTCAGAGCGCTGAGGCCTGTGAACCCAATATCAAGAAATTCAAATACGAAAGGGAAAGTCGTTTTGGGGGAGCCATCGACTCCGGGTGGAAGGAATGTGATGAGTGCGTGAAGATAGCGGCATGTGATGCGGGGACAGTATAAGAAACAAACAAATACAGCAAATTGGGCAGCTGTAAACCGCTGAGATCGTCAGTTATGCCTCACCTTGCTCAGAGTTATTTCCATTTGCTGAGAAGACACAGTTGTGAATCTAAGAATCTGTCTACGTATCATTTTTCAAAGTGAAATATAATCTACTTAGATTATAAGTTAGGTTATGTAATTAACTTAGATTATGAATATGCGCATGGACGGAGATTCTCCTTCCCATTTTTTTTTTTAAGTATTAGGTGATTAAGGTAGGTGTTAGATTGAATTGAATTTGTTATTGTGAAAGTTAAAGCAAAATTTTAAAGACGAAATATTAATATAGGGATTTTATGTTTTGGGTTACTTGATATAGATATAGATAATGAAGTTAAATGATTTGGAAAAGAGTATATTAGTTAAAAAAATTAAATATTATTTTATATTAAGTGTGAATTTATTGTTTTATAAAATAGTTGTATTTCATTAACCTAAATTTGAATTGGCCTTGCTTCGGAGTGGTATAAAACCAAAAAAGGAAACTGGCCTTGCTCCGAAGTGGTATAAATCCAAGGTTTTTCACAGAGACGACAAATAAGGCGACATACATACTGAAAGTACAGTGGGAACTGTCTACAACTACTAGCAAGAAAAAATTGACATCTATTGTGCTATCCAAATAAAAACTAAACCAGTGAACCACAATGCAATTAACAAACCCTATCATGACATGTATCAGTCAAGGGCGGATTGCTTGGATCCGCTAGAGGTATGCAGATGGAAACCTGAAGAAGAGTCGCATCCTACACTAAAAGAAATTACTCCAACTCCTGAGGGGTATGCAGATGGGAACCTGAAGAAGAGTCGCATCCTACACTAGAAGAAATGACTCCAACTCTTGAGGGATTGTTTGAACATATAATGCCATGAGTGTTGAGATTCGATGGTCCATGAGCTCCATGCGGAAGGTAAGGTCTTTCATTTCTCTGCAGATTTCAAAGAGAAGTTGTTGAAGAGTATCCAAGGTCTGTTGACTGTGCGAGGAACCCATGCCCTAGCTAGCATCTCATTCCTCTGAGGGGGAACTTGGGGATGGAGTTCCTCCACTGCTTCCACCTCAGTCAAGCGGGATATCAACTGGCGGACGAGGCATAGGACCATATCCTAAAGAACGCCTCTCAGCATTAAACCACTCAATGTGGCACCCCCATTCTAAAGAGACCTTCGGTTGTCATCACACATTGCTCGATTCTAGATTGCCAACATATGAGGATCACTTTTTCTATGTAACACGAGTACTATTGCTCCGACGAGAGCGAGAGCTCTCGTGCCTGTGAACCATGGGAATGTTCTTTGCACAAACCACTGTAACAAAAAAGGGAGAGAGATAATAAAATATGTGTTGACGAGCCATAATAAACATACCACCCTGTTGAACCTGATTCTAAGCACCATTAATGGAAAGTCTAAATTCCTTCGTTCCACCTAAGTTTTCCATGGGAATAAGAGTTATGGCCATAAAATTGTAGTACTTCATCTATCGTCGCCAACTATCACTCATCGTGAGATAGCTAGCCACAGGTACCATGTCGTTATGCCCAAGCTTGAGGTGAAGGCCATCCATAGAAGGATAAAGGAGGATTAGCATGGTTCTCGAGGCAGTTAATTGCACCTACTCTTAAGTGGTCGATCCTCCAGATCGCACATAAATACTTGGCATGTTTAAAATGACACCCCATCTGGGGTAGGGACTTCCTAGCGAGCGAGATCTATACATTTCAAGAGGAGGGGATCGTCAGGGTTAAGGAGAGGATTAGTATGTATCCTCCCTTGAAACTCCAATGTTGGCTAACTCATCAACAAGCTTATTTGCCTCACATCTAACATGGAAAGGAATCAAAAGCATATTGAGCACGAGGAGAGATTTGAGCAGCTCGATATTGTTGAGAATCCTCCATCTTTAGGAGACCTTGACTGGCATCGAACTGTTGAGAATTTGAGATAACATGGATACAATAATTTGTGAATCGTCCTCCACTACAATCTAGAAGTATCGCCTCTGGATAGTAGCCTAGATACCCCTGATGAGAGCCCATATTTCCTCCACATTATTAGTGTCAAACCCTAAGGTACCTGCCATCAAATGGAGAATTTGGCCATGTTCATCCCTAAATACCATACCAAATCTTGATGGCCCTAGATTTCCTTTAAAAGCACCATCAAAATTGAGTTTAACAAATCCCCGAGGAGGGCATTGCTAGTGATCGTTCCCTTGCATAGAAGTTGATTTCCAAATGGAATGGATCATGCACAGGTTCAAGACAGAGGTCCCATTGATGAAAAAAAATAGATTCGCTTGGATCATAGGCAAGGTCCTCCTTCAACCATTTTGTGAGTCTAACCGTCTCCAAGATGCAGCCCTGAATTTTGTCCCACAAATCCCACCAATGCAGTTTCTTAGTCCAAAAGATCCTTTGATTGTGCTCCTTCCATAATTTCCAAAGGACAAGCCCTGGTAGTAGCTGTCAGATTCTGTTGAGAACGAGATTTTTGAAGGTCTAGAGTCTCCAGTTGGCCATAGTTTCAGTAATGTTATCTCTGTGTCGATCTGAGGTGTGCATGATCTGGGAAACCTAATCCCAAATCTGAGAGCTAAAGTGACATCTGTTGAGTAGATGTTCCGAAGTTTCTTCCTGTTGGTGGCATAGAGGGCAGAGTGAAGGCCCAATAACTCCTCGTTTTCTAAGATTATTCCAAGTGAGTATGCGTCTATGTGCCACCAACTAGAGAAATGTGCAAACTTTAGGCCATAGGATGAGCTTCCAGATGTTACTCCAAATGACATCCTTCAGCAGGATGGAAAATTTATCCTTGATGCCATACGACTCGTTAATGGAAAATGAGCCTTTCAGTGAATGTCCCCATTGTAGAATATCCAGTTCCTCTTTGACTCAAAGCTTACGTGGGATCATTGCATCTCTCCATTGCCCCGTATCAATGTTGATTGGCAGGTTAATATCGGTCTGGGTGGATCGCCACTGCATCCAGATGGATGGGGGCCCTTCGTGTATCAAAAATATTCTGCTACATGATTCAATCATTATTGACACATTTGAGTTCGGATGTCAAACAATTGGTCCTCGTTGAAAATAGGGGGTTGTTGTTGCCATGAGTCTACCCAAAACAAGGCTTGTCATCCACTCTAGATGTCCCAAAAGGCATGATCACGGACCAAGGATTGGTTCTCCCATGTCGTGTTCCAAATTAGAGAACATTCACGTGAGTGCAAGCTAATGATGGTCTCTCATGACACGTTAGTGGCAATGCAAACCTGGAAAAACAACAATATGTTAACTTGGAGGGATTATTCAAGGTACTTTTATAATGAATTTGAATATGGTGTAAGAAGATGAAACGTAGGAAATTGAATTATATTTTCGAATATAGAACTTTTATTCATAGAAATTGTGAATAACTATTTCAAATTTGATTTTTTCTAACAATAGTATCTTATTTTTCCAACAAAATATAAGGTATGTATTTTTGTTCGTGCAGGTGTTGAGTACCTTAACGATGGAATTTAATTCCAAAAACTTGTATATTTGTAGAGAACCCATTTTTCTTGTGTCGTGTATTTTTTGGAAATTTATAATATTAATTTTATATATTTTTTAAATTATCAAAGTCAACATATTGTTGAAATTACGTCTTTTGTTCATGTAGGC
>JZKD02S1896885.1:40635-54901 GCA_000966675.3 Picea glauca | reverse complement strand
GCTTCCACACTTAGTACTCGCAGAAATGTACCTCCATTTTTGTTAACTTTCGAAATCTTTAATAGAAATGTGCACAATTGTATGGTAGACTCAGGAGCGTCATCCAATGTGATGCTATGGTCTATATGTCAAAAGATTAATGCTAAAGTTGAACCATTCACTTTAAAAATCATCCAACTTGATCGAACTAGTGTAAAAGACATAGGCGAATTAAGGAATGTGCTTATAAGATTATCGTCTAACCCCAAAGTTCATCAAGTAATTGATATTATTGTTATGGATATTCCAGAATTATATGGTATGTTTTTAAGCAGGGACTGATCAGAGTAGCTACACGGCTATTTTGCGATAGATTGGTCTCACCTGTGGCTTTCAGAGAACGGCAAGCCCAACAAAATCAAGGTAAATTGTGAACACTAACTTAAGTTCACGGTCACAGATTTGAATGATCCCAACGAACCATTTACACCTTCTGTTGATTCACCTGAAATACAAGGGATGGATACCTTTTTCGGCAATTTCATCATTGATACTTCATCTATCACCAACCCAGAAGAGCAGTCCGAGATTTTAGCATATGTGTAGCCAACAACTTCTACACAATGGTCTCATGCGCCCGATAAAATTAAAATTTGGTCTCTTTATTTTGATGGGTCAAAGTCCAAA
Source organism: Picea glauca (assembly GCA_000966675.3). Lineage (NCBI taxonomy): Eukaryota > Viridiplantae > Streptophyta > Pinopsida > Pinales > Pinaceae > Picea > Picea glauca. Next base: position 54,235 of record JZKD02S1896885.1, on the reverse strand, counting down.
AAAGGAGCTGGTGCAGGATGTGTTATTATTGATCCCTCAGGTAACAAAACCCTGATTGCATGTAGGTTAGAATTTGAATGTACTAATAACACAGCGAAATATGAGGCTTTATTGCAGGGCCTCAGAAAAGATTTAGATATGAACATTCAAAATTTGACTGTCTTTGGCGATTCGAAAATTGTGGTTAGACAGGTAAGAGATTATATCCACTGTCTATCTCCACATCTTAAAAGCTACCAATCCAAGGTATGGAATTTAATGAATAAGTTTTCTGCTTTCAATATAAATTCTATTCCTAGATTGAATAACTCTTAAGTTGATCTATTAGCTAACGTAGCTTCCAAACTCTTTCCTATAGAAGGCTTGTCCCTGAATGCATTCTCCGTTGAACTGTTGTTCAAGCCATCCGTTCCCGACAACATCACGAACTCGAGAGTCTTCGACGATGATCATCAGATCATTAGCTTCCTGCATATGGAAGAAACTTTCCAAGGCGCGGTGATTGACAAATGCACTCATGACGACAATCTGCGCGATTTCACGGTAATACCAGATCCGAGAACTCCTGAATATTCATCGGACATGGTAAATTCAATCCCTAAATCTATAGTTAGATTAGACAAATTTTACAATCTTCAAGATAAATTCAAAAAAACGGTCAACTGTAAAACCAATAGTTTCTCGTTATCATATGAAAAAGTAAACTTAGGAACTAATGACAATCCACAGTGCATTAATTTAGGGGTGGGGTGTTCTGAACAAGAAAAATCCGCATTTATTAAATTGTTTAAATAATTTAAAGATGTTTTTGCGTGGACGTATGATGACCTTAAAACTTTCAACCCTAACATCATACAACACGTCATTCCTATGAAACCCCAAACCTTACCCTTTCAACAAAAATTAAGAAAAATTCACCCTAAGCTCGAACCGACTGTCAAAAAAGAATTAAATAAACTCTTGAATGCTAAGATAATTTTCCCAGTTAGGCACACACAATGGGTTTCTAACTTTGTCCCTGTCCGGAAGAAAAGTGGGGAAATCCGACTTTGCGTCGATTTTCGAAACCTTAATAGAGCATCTGATAAAGACAACTACCCTGTCCCACCTATGGAACAGATCCTTCAGCAGGTATCTGGTTCTGAAAGACTATCCTTATTGGATGGTTTTTCAGGGTACAACCAAGTCCTGATGTCCCCTCCAGACCAACTTAAAACTACCTTCCGCACTCCATGGGGCACCTATGCTTATCGAAAAATGCCCTTTGGACTGATTAATGTCGGTGCCACTTTCCAGAGAGCGATGGACATCTCTTTCCGAGTCTTAATCAATCAATCCGTGGTAGTTTACTTAGATGATGTTACTGTATTTTCCAAAAACAAAACCGACCATCTAGCTCATTTAAGAGTTGTTCTACAGTGATGTCGTAAATACGACATTTCCTTAAATCCTAAAAATTCTATCTTCGCAGTAGAACAAGGTAAACTCTTAGGATTCATTGTGTCAAGCAAAGGGATGATTATCGACCCTGAAAGGACTCAATTCATCTCAAAACTTCCCCTTCCCTCGTCCAAAAATTCTATGCATTATTTCTTAGGCTAGATAAACTTTGTCAAGAGATTCGTCCCCAGTTTCTCCGAGATGGTGAGACCTTTACAGAATTTGATTAAGAAATACACACAATATCATTGGGGAACCTTAGAAAACCAAGATTTTAATGCAATAAAAAAGGCCATAATAGATGCTCCTTCTCTCATGAGCCCCGAATTTTCGCAAGACTTCACACTCTACACTTTTGCTTCCGACCACTCCTACATTGTTGTCCTAACTCAAAAGAACACTGAAAACACTGAAGTACCCATTGTCTTTATGAGATCTGCTTTCAAAGGCATGGAACTTAATTACCCAGCGGTATATCAACAAGCCTACATTGTTTTCAAAGCAGTCAAACACTTCCGGTCTTATCTTTTGAAATCTAGGACGATCAGGAATCTGTTAGTGCAGAAAGAATTAGGCGAAAAGAGGGAAAACTGGGTTACTTCCTTGCAGGAGTATGATATAGAAATCACCCCATCTCAGATAGTGAGAGGCAAAGGGTTATGCAAGTTAGTTGTTGATTCAGCAACAGGACAGCAAGAAGAAAATGATATGTCAAACCTAGGACAGCACAACCAAAATGCAATATGTTGTGCACAAAACTCTCTCAGTCCCTGGTATCATGATATAAAATTCTGTCTTGAACATGGGTCAGCCCCCCATCACCTGGATCCCACTAAGAGAAGAGATTTAAGATTGAAATCTCCCTCCTTTCATTTGATTAATGGTATTATGTTTCATCAAAATTTTGATGGAGTACTAATGCGTTGTCTTGAAAAAGATGAAGCAGAAAAAGCCTTACTAGAATTGCATGCAGGAGAAGCTGGTGGGAATTTTGGTGGTGACAACACTGCCCATAAAGTTCTGAGAGCCGGTTATTACTGGCCCACACTTTTTAGAGACGCCCATGCCTTGTGATGCAAGTGTATTATTTGTCAAAAAGCATCAGGGCGGATACATAAACCAACCTTTCCTTTGCAGCCTATTTTAGTAGACTCCCCTTTTCAACAATGGGGCCTACATATTATAGGTCCAATCAATCCACCATCCTCTCAGCAGCATAATTTTATCATAACAGCCACAGATTATTTCACTGGGTGGTCTGAAGCTGTCAGATTAAGAACTGTGAATACCAGTCAGGTAATTGCCTTTTTAAATTTGAATATTATCACTCATTTTGGTATCCCTAACTGTTTAGTATTCGATAATGTGTCTTATTTTTCCTCTCTTGAAATGAGAGAATTCGCTCTAGAAAAAGGAATTAAATTGAAATATTCTGCCAGCTACTACCCTCAGGGCAATGGATTGGCAGAATCGACAAATAAGAATCTGATTAAAATCATCAAGAGAATGGTATCTGAGAATCACAAAAACTGGCATAACGCACTGTTAAACGCAATCTGGGCTGATAGGGTAACGCCAAAAACTGTTGCAGGTAACTCTCCCTTCTTTCTCGTTTATGGCAGAGAAGCAATTTTTCCACCACACATTCTTCTTCCCTCACTACAGCTATCATAGAAAATACAAGAAGAAGATTGTTCCCCTTTGGAAAACCTAATTAACGCTTTAATGAAACTAGAAGAGGTAAGAGCCCAAGCTAAACGTAAGTTAGATCAGCATCAACTAGTGGTCAAAATATGGTTTGATGCTAACTCTGCCTCTGATAGGAACTTCAAAGTAGGTGACCTTGTCTTGAAATGGGACAAACCCCATGAGGGAAAGGGAGAGCACATGAAATTTCAGAACTTATGGCTTGGACCGTTTTTAATTGCTGAGAAATTGGGTCCCAGATCTTTCCGATTACAGAATCTAGAGGGACAACCTGACACCTATCCGATGAATGGCCAAGCTCTAAAAATATATTTCTCTTGATGACCACCCTTTGTATACTATGTAAATATTTTTCTTTTGTTGTTTTTCCTTTTATTGTTTTGGATTTTGATTTTTCCCCTTGTACTTATCAATTTTTTTGGAAATACACATACCTGCATTTTGAACTGTTCAGACAAAGAAAACAGAAAATTCTTTCATAGAAATGACTGCTGGAAAATTGTGTAAACATCAATTATATACTTACATCTGTGTTGAGAAAAGACTGTTGTTTGAAAGAAGTTAACTGATTTCGATCTATGAGTAAATCTTGTCACGATCATCTATTATCTTCTTACGYTGTCCCTGTTCCTTAAGGGAACGACTCAGAAGATGTCTCTCTGTTTTAGAAGGTTGGTTCTGTAAATAAACCATCTCTGGATCTTAATGAAGGAYAGTTCTAAAAAAWTGTGTTGAGGTCTATAAAAATATGTCAAAATAAAATAATTTTCAGCGTCACCCCACTCAATTATATATCTTTAAAAAAAAWAAATCATTAAAAAGAGTTGTGGGAAGTGCTTGTAAACYCRTCGGGATRCTGAACAGGTCTACTGGCAGTGGGTAAATGCATGCATGATGTCAAGACAACTTKGTCRGGGTACTGAACAGGCCCGTTGGYAGCGAAGCAATGTCGKGTATATGAAAATTCGTAAATATGAAACCTCTTGATCTTAAGATGTCCTTCATTCTRATCTRGAACTTCTTGTCAGGATACAGATATCAGWGTGGGTTAAATGGAAACCCTGTCGAGGCTATGAACACCTGCTAGCAGTAGTGKCCCTRTCAAAAGTATTGGAGATTTTATCTTTAATATCGTGGCTCACTTGTCTTAAGACTATTATTAGTTTTCATCCTTTAAACAYTGCTGGAATATTTGATTACTGATGATGTTTAAACAATTTTCYGGTCGTTTTTGAGTTTGAACTATTCTTATTATCATAATCTGAATTTGTTCTTTTGGCARAGATAACTGMTTCTACCAGTGTGTCACCATTKTTGGCATCCATTTCACATTTTTATCCTATCCTTATAAGMTTCCTACCSAAGTGTTTTGGAACCCTTGATTTTCATCGCAATCTTTGGATAAAACAACACTATTATTTTGCGCATTTGCACACCTGCCTTTGTTCTCGTTTTCAYGACTACAAGCGTGAAAACTTTGATTTCGAAGTCACGTCAATGGAATTAAAACCRTCACTGGATTATTATGGTCACTCTTGTCTATGTGTTCATTGCATTTCCAATTCAATTATAGTCACACAATTRGCAAGACACCAAAACCTTTACTCATTTGACATTTTTTTGTTGTTAATATGACTTCRTTATTTTATAAGACTSTGGKGATGTTCTAATCATTATGATCGAGTCTTTGATTCAATGGTGGTTTGATGTTCTATTGTTTTTKATCAAAYTCAATGGTCTCATAACAACGCATTAACATGGTGATTAGACCCTTAATTCAATAGTTTCATACAATGCATAAGTTTTATGGTCAAATCCTTATTCGAAACATTGTTTTGATTTTAAAACCATAAAAACACTATGCTTGTGCAAATATACGGGTCGACTGATCATAGTTTTCAATGGTTATTTTATTGGCATACACCGATAGTGATTTGAAACACCATATTCATCATCTATTGTACAATTGGATATGATTTTTTTGCATGGGTTGATTTCGTTCCACCACCCTCGCACACTTGGGCATTAATGTCTGCCTTTTATCCCAGGTCACCTCTGTTGGTTTTGGGGAAATCCCTTAGCTTTTGATCCTGTGTTTACCCTGTCCAAACCCTTGCCCATTTACCAGGATCACTGTGTGCTCTCATCTATGGCACCTGTGGTGCACATAGAGCCTAATGGTAGCCAAACACTCCTACTATTCGACAATGCTCGTGAGGATTTAGAAAATAGTGGTTGGCTGGTGTTTATCCAAAGATTTGAGGGTTTCAACCTTTCAGTTGCCCAACAGTTCACCCTCACCTTCGATGGCTACAGGGCTAAGGTCGAAAACATACAGCTCGAGCTAAATGAGGAATTCTTAAGCTCAGCTACAGGACTACCATCTACAAGGAAAATGTGGTTTAAAAATTACAAAGTGGACGAGGTGTCATGGACACTCCTATTCACATCAAGAAATATTGTTAGTTGTGATAGAGGTATGCCTGTCACTGCCCTCAAACCCAGGTGGCACGATCTTTTGGAAATTTTTAAGAATTTTGTGACCTGCGAAGGTCATTATGGCTTGGTATTTATGTATCAACTTCAGTTATTGATGAATTTTATAGACTACCCTCTGAATATGCCACATTATCTCTTACGTGGTCTGTACAAGATGTCCAAACTATTTAAGCATGAGAAGGTTGATAGAAGCCTTTTCCATCACTGCTTGATCAAAGTCCTTATCGTTCACCATTTGAAGCTCAATGGTGACTGTTGGCAAGCCTTCCTATCAAGGAATGGCTTCACCACCCCCAAGTGTGTCCAAGTGGACAAGGTTGTGGTTATTGAAACTCTGGCCATGCCACCTCATACCCTTCTTCCCCCTGTCAAACCCTCGAATTGCCCTGACCTTGACCTACCCGATACCATGGTTGACCTGTGTGCCAAAGACAAGACTAAGTCCACTAAGAGGCCTGTGAGGAAGAAAGGCAAGGGTGATACTGGTGTCAATAGTAAGGGAAAGAATAACGCACGATGGGTATCCAGATGTGCTAGTAACAAGCCCAATCAAAAAATTGACCAAAATCCAATAGTGTTGAGCGAGGACTCAGACTCCGAGATTGAACATTTCTTGACTAAGGAACACCCTTACTCCCATGGCCTCTTCTCTATGGAACCCTATGACTATGTTTCCAACTTACCTCCATGCCTCAAGAACGACCCTAAATTCCTGGGAATTAGGCTTCATAGTGACATCCCTGGTAACTTGAAAGAACCCTCGCCTGTAATGCCAAGGCCCGATCAATCACCATGTACCCAATGCAATTCCTGGCTTGAAAGTTACTACATGGACGTTCCCCTGTTGCAATCTAATATTAAATCATTAGAGGAATGAGTTACAGTGATGTCAAAGGAGAACGAAAAGCTACAAGCCAACGAGAAAAAACAAAAAACCACCAGTTCAATTCTCTTCAGAAATGTCGAGGCAGAAACGGCCTTTGTCAATTCAAATTTATCATGATCGAATCACTTTCTTACTGCCCAGGTATGTATTTCAACATCAAATTTTTTTTATGAGTTGGTTTGAATTAGTATGACCGATTGGGTTTACTTTTGTTTAGTTTTGTTCAAATAGATTCAAGAAATGATTATTTTTTGTTTTGAATGATTATTTTCATTTTGGATTATGAGTGCATTCGATCTGTATAGAATATTTGTTTGCTAAACTCGGACACCGCTATTTTTTGATTGATACGATTTTGCATTGGCATAGCGATTGTGTCGGCCCTAAGTTATTTCGATTCATTTCTTTTGGTTTGATTTTGAAACAATTCTCTATGTTTGATTTAGCATAGTCTTTTATGTATGCAATGCATCAATATCAAAGATTGGTTTGATAAATACAATGTAATCTATTGATTCGAAAAAACAACTCTGTTAGTTTTGGATTTAAAAAAGATTTTGTTAAGTTCTGAGTCGACATAAAATATTGCGTTTGTATTAAATGAATATAAAAGATTTGTTTGATCGATTATAGTTTGTTTCGTTTGAGATTGATTCAAAAATGATTTCATTGGTTTCGAATTATCAGAACGATTTTGTCTGCTCTGAATTGGTAATAAAAAGCGTTTGACAGATTGCATATATCCCTTGTTACCATTCGGTTAATTAAACATGATTTCTCTCTGTTTCAAATTGGCGTAAAGATTTGGTTACTTCTGCATGAACGATTTGTTTTGTTTTCAATTAGTAATTAAATATTTGTTTAATAGGTCCAATATATTTCTATTAGTTTTGGATTGATTTAAAACGGGTATGTTTTCAAATTAGACCAGCTATAGAAACGTGAGATTCTGTAGCTAATCTTAAAATTAGATTTTTGTCAATTTTACCAATAAAACATTATCTAAACTTGTCTATTCTTGTCCACCTACAGGTACTTATGAATTTCAATGGAAAATTGGATATGCTGTGGCAGTTTAGGACATGCTTTTATGATGTAGTTTTGTTTTAGGTTGTTAGCTTAAGTCAGAAATAGAGACTTGGGAGATTATTCCCAGATTTTTGTAAACTGCTTTTGATAATTTCCACAAGGATGTTTTACCCTGTGGCCTTTATATATTCAATAATTTTTGTAATGAACCCATCGACTGGTGGGAGAACAAGACTATGGATTTATGATGATAAAAACTCGAATGGAAGTGGATCTTTTGTACAGCTTTAGCTTTCAATTTATCATACTTTCGTTCAGGTTTTGTGCATTTCAATTTGTGACTAAGTCATTGACTACTTTAGATATCAAGACTTATTACAGGTTAATGTGTTGTGATTTAAATTATGTCCATGTATTATGTATCTCAGTTTTAATACAAAAATTACTCTGTTTCGATTTAACGAATAAAGGTTTATCTTCTTCATTAAATGAATCATTTTGTACAAATCTTCGCATACGGGTTTATCTAATTGTGATGGTTTGCAAATTATAAGATTGATGTCGTTTTATCTCTTGTTTGTTCTATCATTGATATTCAAAATAGCATTGTTGCTTCCTATTTACAAGAATCTTGTGGAAGACATGGTGTGGGTTTCCTCCCATCGAACAGCTGAATCGGATACCTCGCACGGGACAAATTGGAAAGTATTATTACAGGTTAGTTTATTAGTGTTATTTAAGAAGTTTAGATAGATATATATAGTTCATATTTATAGTTAGGATTATTATTTTAATTTCTCAGCTTAGATAGTTTTCATTTTATTTTCTTCTCATAAAATTATAAAAATAAAAATAAAAAACAATAGTTTTGCTGCCATAGGATAGTTTACAAATGATTTTAGCAGGTTTTCATTTAAAATCTGTAATCTGTAAATATTGTACATTTGTGATTAATATTTAATTGTTTCGATAGCTGAACATTTGATTTCATAGAATTATTATTGTATAATATTAGACAGTAGACTGTATATATATATTTCAGATTTGTTTATTAGTTTGCTTTAATTGTTGTTTTCATTTAGAGTAGTTCCCTTAGTTAGTTTTCTTCCGTTTTTCTAGGACTTAGATCGGCCAATGGAGACGCTAAACCTATCGGGGTGGATCATCCCAAACAGCTTGGGTTATTTAGATAACCCCGGACCGGATCCACTCCTCCAGTTGACGAGCGTTCATTTTCGCCCGTCAACAAAAGTTGACTCCGATGAGTATGATATCATTCACATGCAAGCATATTCTATTTTAAGTAGTGTCTATTTTTAGATAGTTGACACATTGTGGTGTTCTCCTATTCATCCTAGATGGTTTTGACAATTTCCTAAAATTTAGGAGGCAGGCCCTCTTTTTAGCAGTTTATATTTATAGCAAAGGTGGTTGGCTCTAGAGGTGACTAGAGAATAATACAAAGAGAAGTTTCAAATGAGAAGACAGGCCAAGGATATGTAGATCAACATATAGAACATGAAGAAGAACAATTAGAGTGTGTGACTTTTGAAGAGAGGATGCTCAGGGCTCTAAAAGGGAGAAATGAGGGGATCAAAATGGAAGTTTCAAAATATGCAATGAGTCTTCAACCAAAGGAGTTAATAGATTTGTTGAACGCCATAGAAATTATTTTTGAATGGAAGTCGATGACGGAGGAAAAGAAGGTGAAATTCGCATGCACCAACTTGAAGGGTCACGCCATGATCTAGTGGGATCATATGCAGAAAGACAGAGCAAAAAAAGAAAAAGAAAAAATTAGGACTTAGAGAAAGATGGAAAAAAGTTGCAAGAAATAGTTTTCCTCCAGAGTATGCCTAGAAACGTTTTCATAGATTTCAGAACTTGAAGCAAAACATGTCCACTATGGAGGAACTCAAAAATGATTTTTATCATTTTTCCATTTGTGTGGATCACCAGGAAACTAATGAGAAACTGGATACAATATATGTCAATTGTTTTAAAGTTTCTATTCAAGATGAATTTATCATGCATAGGGTTCGCAATGTGGAAGAGGCATACCAATTAGCCTTAAAGGTCAAGGAAAAACAAAATCAACAATTTGATCAAAGGAATAGAGGAGAAAGGAGGGGTAAATCAACTACATCAGAGGTTTTTTTTTTACCTATGGTAGGGGTGAATCATCCCAGGGAGATGAGAAAATAAAAGATACTCGAAAAGGTAACCCAAATAAACCATGAGGAAGAGGATTTCAGAGAGGTAGAGGTTGCGGTGGCGGTAGAGGAGGACCTTATGTGTGTTTCAAGTGTGGTGTAGAGGGTCATCGAGCATTTGAATGCCCAAATTATAACATGCAAGAGTCGAAGCAAGGACAATAGCCTAGTTTAAACTTGGTCCAAGCTATGAATATAATGAAGAAGAAGGAGTTTAATTTGATGTCTCACTCAATATGGGGGAGAATCTCATGATACAGAGGTCAATGGTGATTTCCAAAAAATAGCAAAGGCAGAGTAGTGGCAATGAATATTCTTGTCTTTAGAAAAATATTTTTCAAACCAGATGCACTTCCAGGGGAAAGGTATGTCAAGTTATTGTTGATAGTGGTAATTGTGAGAATATGGTTTCCAAAGAGACAGTATATAAGTTGAAATTACGTTGTGAAACACATCCCCGTCCTTACCAAATTTCATGGTTCAAGAAGGGGAATGAAGTCACGATTACATTTTTCATTGATAAGACTTATAAAGATGAAGTATGGTGTGATGTCATTCTGGTGGATGCATGTCATATGTTATTGGAGAGGCTTGGAAATATGACAGAAAATTCATGCATGATGGAGAAAATAATACCTACGCATTTTGGAAGGATGGATTGAAATTCCTCTTATTGCCCCTTAAGGCTGAGGGAAAAGCTGAGAATATGTTGTTGGAAAGAGAGATTGTTAAGGAAATGAAGGAAACGAGATTATGTTATGCATGAATAATGCAAAAAGGAGTCAGGGAAGACATACCAATCGCCACTGAAGTGGCCAAGGTACTAGAAGAATATGTTGATGTTATCCCTAATGAACTACTTGATGGTATTCCACCAAAGAGGGATATTAAACATCACATTAATTTGATCCCAGGATAATCTTTACCTAATCAGGTAGCCTATAGGATGATTCATACACAACATGCAGAGCTCAATTGGAAAGTGGCAAAACTTATAAAGAAAGTTTTGGTAAGAGAAAGCATGAGTCTCTATGTTGTATCGGCATTGTTGACTCCAAAAAAAGATAATATGTGGAGGATATGCACATATAGTAGAGAAATCAATAAAATTACCATCAAATATTGGTTTTCTATACTGCATTTGGGAGACATGATGGATGTATTATCCGAAGCTAAATATTTTAGTAAAATTGATTTGCAAAGTGGATACCACCAGATATGGATTCGTGAAGGGGATGAATGGAAAACTTCCTTCAAGACAAATGATGGACTATATGAATGGATGGTGATGTCATTCAGGTTGTCCAATGCACCTAGTACTTTCATGCAGTTGATGAATATTGTGCTTCGACCTTATATTGGTAAGTTTGTTTTCATTTATTTTGATGACATCCTAATTTTCAGCAACAACAAAGAAGATCACTTGCAACATTTAAAAATTATATTGGATGCATTGAGAAAGATTTTCTTTATGCAAACCTAAAGAAATGTAGGTTCCTACAAGAAAGTTTGGTATTTATGGGTTTTGTCATCTCAAAAAAAGGAGTTTGGATGGATTCATAGAAGGTGAGAGCAATTTTGGAGCAGCCTAGTCCTAGGAGCATAACAGAGGTAAGAAGTTTTTGTGGATTGGCCACCTTCTATCGAAAATTTATTTGAAATTTTAGTGGTATTGTAGCACCCATAACAAATTTCACTAAAGGAAATAAATTAATATGGACCAATGAACCCGAGGAAATTTTTAAGTTTCTAAAGACGAAGGTCACTACGTCACCTATATTGGCATTACCAAATTTTGATAAAGTGTTTGAGGTAGAATGTGATGCTTCACATGTAGGCATTGGAGCTATACTTAACCAAGCAGGTAGGTCAATTGCATTTTTTAGTAAAAAGTTGAATGAGGTAAGAAAGAACTACTCCACATATGAAGTAGAATTTTATACAATTGTACAAGTATTGTGACATTGGAGGCATTATTTACTGTCGAAGGAGTTTTTGTTATTTACTGATCACATTGCATTAAAATATGTAAACACCCAAAATAAATTGAATAGTAGACATACAAAATGAGTCTCTTTATTACAAGGCTACACCTTTGTTCTGAAGCACAAATCAGGACAGTGAAATCAAGTTGCATATTCCTTGAGTTGACGCACTATTCTTTTGACAACCATGGAAAATCAGGTAATTGGGTTTGTTGCATTAAAGGATCTCTATGTGTCTGATGATGATTATTGGTATATTATGGAATAGTTGGAGAATCCAGTCTCTGGGAACATGGATCTTACTCAGGGTAAATATTTTATGTAATATGGCTACCTCTTCAAAGAAAAACAACTATGCATTCCAATTGGTTCTATGAGAGAAAATATTATTAGAGAACATCACAATAGTGGTTTGACAGGAAATTTTGGAAAGGATAAGACACTAGCCTTAATCAAAGATAAGTATTATTGGTCGAAGATGAAAAAGGATATAACCAGGTATGTGGCATAGTGTAGGATTTGTCAAATGGATAAAGGGCACTCACAGAACATGGGGTTGTATATGCCATTACTAGTGCCTACATGCCCATGGACAAATCTAAGCATAGATTTTGTGTTGGGGCTCCCAAACACACAGCAAGGTAATGATTCCATTTTTGTGGTTGTTTATAGGTTCTCTAAAATGCATCATTTAATTTCTTGCAAGAAAACTAGTCATGCATCGAGGGTGGAAAAATTGTTTTTTTCAAAAATTATTAGATTGCATGGAGTTCCAAAAACTATTTCCTCTGATAGAGATACTCGGTTCTTGGTTCATTTCTGGAGGACTTTATGGAAGAAAATGGGGACTAAATTAGAGTTCACCAGTTCCTATCACCACCAAACAGATGGGAAAACCAAGGTAGTAAATCGAAGTTTGGGAAACTTGTTATGGAGCATTTTTAGATAGAATCCCAAGCAGTGGGAAACATATTTATATATCTATTTTCACATTACCCATAAAAAAGGGGGGGTGCTATTATAGCGCCTCCGCTAGTGCAGATTGGCCATTGCAGCCCTTGGTCTTTTTTTGATGGGGAATCACAAAATTCCAACCAATCTTGTAATGGGGGGTGGGGGGTTCTTTACTTTTTGGACTCCCACTTCTTCAAAATTACAATGGGCCTTGGGAATGGTACAAATAACTATGTTGAAATCGTGTCTCTCAATATTCTTCTTCTGTTTGCTAAACAAAAAGGAGTGACTTCCTTTCAAATATTTGGGGATTCCATGTTGGCTATTAACTGGAAAGGAAATCTCAGCAGTGTCACAACATTTGTTTGCTTTATATTCTCAAATAATTTCACAAGTTATTGGATACTTTTCATTTTATTTCCTTACATAATGTTTACAGGTTACACAAGAGAGAGGTAGACTCACTATCTAAAGTTGGATTACAGATGGCTTTTGGGCATTGGATAATTTCATAGGTCAAGGAGGGAGACCACTATATTTTTTATCATAGACCATTCAATGAAGACCTTCCCCTTCCAACATCTTAGAATTAAATGGATTTTCTCAGTAGTCTATGTTTACCATGTTCATAATTTTCTACAGACAATCCTACTTTTTTAATCACAGTTTTGAGTAGATATTTAGAGGGACTTTTTTTATGTGTTGGTTCTTTACAGTCTAGTTGTTTGGATGATTGTTTAACTCTACTATTTACGGATCTATACAGTTTTTTGTGGTTTTGAGTACCCCTGGACACTGTACAGTTATGGATGAAAGCAAATACATGGCAGCATATATTTTATAGAATGTAAATTTGATCTCTTTGGATAAATAAGATTTTTTCTTTT
>JZKD02S1896885.1:8941-23417 GCA_000966675.3 Picea glauca | reverse complement strand
TTCAACCAGATCGAGCCCCAACTCCTTATACCCCGATCTCATTGGGGACATGCAAAGAAGGATCGAGAATGAGCAGACCGCTCTGATACCACTGATCTAGATTTATGTAGGAACAAAATGAAATATAAAAATACACATAAACACAGAGATGCAGTGGAAATAATACTTCATTTCATTAATAACAAATGACTGAAATATGCTTACAGACAGAATGGAAATAAACTAGCTAGGGCACTGGTAGCTTATCTCTGAGAAGAGATGTGGCTACTACTCACATCCATGAGAAGATGATTACAATGAGGCTTTAGAGGCCTTTTTGCAATAGAAGAGAATTCCAACAGTCATAGACATCCAAAAACCTAACCCTAGGAGATGAAACGCCAAAAGTCATGTGGGCCCCATTTGGGTAAGTTAGTACATCAACTTCCCAGGGTCGTAACTTTTTCATACGATCTTCGTTTTAGGCGTGCGATAGCTCCTTGGAAAGGTATCGTCGAGGAGATTCATTTTGGGGGCTCAATCATGCCTTCAAATATCATTTAGAACCTCTATATCAAAAAACCTTCATTTAGGCCCTCAAAATGGACTCGGAAGTTAAAACCTGCTAAAAATAGTAAATTGTCAAAATTGCCAGAAAACTGTTTTGAGCTAGTCGGAAAAGGTGGGTGGCCACCGATATCCACCTGGATCAATGGGACATTTGAGTTATATACAGTTGAATGTATTTATCAGTTCAGATTGGGCAGGAAGTGAAAATAACAGAAGAAATGCTTCTTGGATATGTTTCATTTTGAGTTTTGCCACGATATCATGGGCTAGCAGGAAACAAAATTCTATTGCACTCGACATTGCAAAAGCAGATCATATTGCAGCTTGTGATGCTTGTGTGGAAGGAGTGTGGCTTCGTAATATGGTTTTTGGACTGTTTGATCAGGTGTTGGATTCGACCATGATATATTGTGATAACCAAAGTTGTGTGAAGCTCTTAGAGAACCTACTGTTCCATGATAGGTCGAAGTACATTGAGATCAAGTATTATTTTCTCTGTGATAAATTCCAGAGGGGAGAATTAGTTCTCCAGTACATCTCCACTGATGAGAAAATAGTAGATATTTTTGGTAAATCCTCTGTCCAAGATGAAAAGTTTGTGTACTTAAGGGACAAGCTAAGACTCGTGGAGATGAATTCCTTATTGGAAATGGAAGTGATTACTCCCCAGGTTGGGAGAGAGCACTTTGTTGGCATATTTACAGAAAGAAGACAGAGTATGTTTGTTTTTCATTGATGGAAATATCATCACGACGAGAGTATACTTGTTTTCCAATGATAGCAATATCAACGGCATGGCAATGATAGCATTGAAAGAACATAAGTGTAATCTCAAGAGGAGGAGCAACAATGATCATTGGATCACCCATCATGAATTCCCGATGGTTGTCGGATCTAAATTCAGACAGGAGTGTGTAGAAGAGGAGAACAAATCTCAGACGTTGGATTTGAGCATCGAGGACCAACAACCGTCAGATCATGTATAACTGTGAAGAGGATAAGGCTGAGTACTATCCTCTAACTCGCGATACGTGAGGTCGCAAAACAATCCTGGTCATTGGAGCCAGAGGACACGTGGCGATTGATTGGAATTTCATTGACTTGCACATTAAAGGATTCAAAGGAGCGTGGTGTGGGAACTTGCGATATGCAAAGTCACGAAATTTTTTGGGTCATTGGATCCAGAGGACATGTAGTGAGCGATTGGAATTTCGCTGACTTGCACATTGGAGAAGTCAAAGGAATATGACACAATAACTCACGATATGCGAAGTCGCAAAATGATCTGAGTCATCAAATCATCGATAAATCTCGACCGTTGATCTGATATGGAAAATTTCGGAGTTTCGTGAGTTGAGAGATTCGAGGAAACTCACAGCAAGAAATTGTGATTTGATCACAATCGTCGATCAAAGGGAAAGATCTGGACCGTTGATCTAATATGAAGTATTTTGGAGTTTCACGTATCGTGAGTTTGGAAGCAATTGACAACAGGAGGTTGTGATATGTGAATCACGAAGCACCCTCGTGCTTGGCTCTTGGTCACAGCTAGTGGTCACATCAGCGGGAGAGAAGGGAAGGAGATAGCAATGTAAGGCTCCATTTTGGAGTTTCGCGAGTTGGGAAGATCGAGGCAGCTCGCAGTTGGATATCTCGAAATGCGAAGTCATGAAGTGCCTATTGGTTATGTGTCTGGTCATAGTCGTGATCATGTGGAAGGTATGGAATTATCAAGAAGAGCTAGAACCCACTGTGTATATTTCTCATAGAGCGAAAAAGGAACCAAAAACATGAGTGTGCAGAGGTTCTCTCAGTGACAACTAGAGACAGACTAATTGTAATTGCAGAAAACAACTGATTGCATCTACCAAAGAATTCAAAGAATCTCAGGGTGATTGCAAGAGAAGTTAAAGAGTCTCTAGGTAACTACCAGTGGAATGCAGACCCATCATAGAGACCCTTAACAGATGGAAAAGCGTCAAAGACTGTAGCTGCCAGAAAATACAAAGAATCTTAGAAACGGCCACTAATGATGAACAGTCTCAGTATAAAGGCCATGGATGAAGAACAGACTTAGCATAACCGCCAGAGGGGACAAAGAGTTAGTTGGATGATCTGGTAGAGGAATTGGCACTTTAAATACAAGCATAACAGAGAAGTGGAGGTTGCTTCTACAGAGATTTATTCATGTGGGTAAAAGCAGGTTGTGTACAGTTGTTGAATCGTACAGAAGAAGCGTAGTGCATAGAATAGAAATGCATATCTGAGAGAGGAAGAAAAATTTGAGGTGTGCATGTAGAGACATAGCAGAAGAACATAAATATTATGAATATGTGAGGAGGAGGACACTGAAGCAGGCAGAGAAGAGCAGTGTATCAGAACAGTGATGAGACTGGTAATCCATTGATGAATATTGTATCACTATAATCGATTCAAGCAAGCAAAGATTTATATTTTAGGGTGGTTGGGAGGTGCTAGGCAAAATTGTTGTCCTCAGAGTTTCAAGTGGGTGTTTGAACACAGGGAGTTGTAGATTCCATCTGGTTGCAGCCATAAACACCAAGGTGGCAGGGTGGTTCAAGGGAGAACTATTGTTCCCTGTTATACAGGTTGGTGCCTGTGTGACTAGGATTTGGTTCTTCCTTCTAGTGGGTGCTAGAGAAATCATGGATTTGGTGCTTCCTTCTAGTAGGTGCTAGAGAAAACAGAGAGTTGGTGCTCTCAGCAAGTTGCAGCTTGCAAAACAGAGGTTGTAGCTTCAAGAGTAGTTGGAACTCACAAGTATGATAATGTAAAGAAAATAAAGAGTACTTATCATATCAAGAAGAAGAGGTTTTTCCCTTTATGGGTTTCCTCAGGAAATATCTGTCTCTGTATATTTCATGTCTGTGATTGATGTTTAATATTGTATTGCTTACTTCTATGCATCATTGTGATTGTCATTGAGTGTTCTATGAAGAGTTTAAAATGGGCATAATAGTTTAAGAACAGTAACAATTGATTCACCCCCCCCCTCTTATTTCTTCAACAATTAGTATCAGAGCAAGTTCCTTTTATCTAAAGGTAGATCATGAAGCTTAAAAATGTCAAGCCATGAAGGAATTTCAAGCAATAAGGCCTCGTTGTTCTATGGAACAAACTTTGCCTTCTGGAAATTTAGGATGAGAACCTACATAATAGACCTAGGTACAGATGTTTGGGATGTGGTAGAGACTGGTTATGTAAATCCAGTTGTACTAGCTAATAAGGATGAAAAGCTAGAATTTAGCTTCAACACTAAGGATATGAATGCTATTCTGAGTGGGTTTGCAGAAGCAAAATTTATGAACTTAGAAACTACCAAAGAAATGTGGGACAAACTCATTAGCAATTATGAAGGTAATGAGAAGGTAAAGGATGCCAAGCTTCAAACCTACAGAGTACCGTTTGAGTAGCTAAAGATAAAAGATGATGAAACTGTTGGAAAGTACTTTCTGAGAGTTGAAGAACTAGTAAATAGAATGAAAGCACTTGGTGAAAAAATTGAGGACCCCTCTTTAGTTCAGAAGATTTTGAGATCTCTGCTAGATAGGTTCAACCCTAAGGTCTCTTCTATAGAAGAGAGTAATGATCTAAAAGTATTAGATTTTGATCAACTTCTAGGAACGTTGATTGCATATGAAATGAAGATATTTAAATATAAACACACCTCTATAGAAGCATCATTTAAAGCAGATAAGAATGAGGATTCTGAGCCTGATGAAATTGAAGAAAAATTTGTGAGAAGACTAAAGAAAGGATCAGGTAAATATCAAGGCAAGTTTCCCTTCGAATGTTTTAACTGTGAAAGGATGGGTCACTTTTCATCTAAGTGTCCACACAAGAAGAAGGACCAGAACTCTGAAGGCAAAGAGAAGTATAAATCCAAGAGATTTGATAAAAATAAAATTTATGTGTAAACAATGATGATTCTTCAGGAGACATAGATAGTGATTTTGATGGTGAATATAAGGTTAATGACTTTATGATTATGGCCAAAGAGGATTATGTTAATCAAAACATAGGAAGTGATGTTAATGATGAAGAAGATGTGGTTGATATGGAAGGTGAACTAATCAGTGCCTTAGAAGAGATTGACAGACTCAGACTCGAGAAAAGAAAACAAAAATAGTTATTGATACAATTTGAAAATAATGCTAAAAAATCTAATGAAAACTTTGCCTTGATAAAGGTGGAGTTAGAAAAGGCAAATAAAATAGAGGACATTCTGAAACAGAATTTATCAGAGAAGAAGGAAAGATGTGAATCCTTGGAAGAAGAGGTAGTAAAAACCAGAAAAGAGATGGAGAAGTTCAAAGCATTGTATCTCCAAAATCATCCAAGCATTAAATCCTTAGAAGGATTAACCACCATTCTGAATCAGCAAAGGAATCCAAATTTGAAAACTGGTTTGGGTTATGAAGAAGGATCAAGTTATAGTCAGACAAGCAATAAAGAATCCATCAAGTTTTTCAAGTCTACATTTATTGACAACAACAAATATGGAGAAACAAAGGAAGATAATCAACCGCCAAGGAAGAGTGAAACAAAAAGTGCTAGAACTGAATCTATAGAACAAAGAAATCGACCTGCTCAAAGAAGACAGCCATTTTCCAGGTACAAAATATTTTTCTATGGATATTGTTTTTTATGTTCTAACTTTGGTCACAAAGCTATAAACTGTTCTTTAAGATTTAGATATGAGAAATCAAAACACTCGAGGAATAGATATATGTCACAACAAAGAATGAGATAGCCAAGTAAAAAACAATCACAGACTGCAAACCAGTAAGCATAACAACTGCTAGGATCCCTTATTCAATGAACCAGAATGTTACACCTACCATAATTATGGACATAAAGTTGCAGACTGTCGCTTACAGAACTATGAATCAGTTCTGACTCCCTCTGTTGAAAACGTCAATGTTTGGAAGAAGAAAGAAAATGACAAGTGTGGATTAGTGTTGTCAGCTCAAAGACAAAATAACCCCTGGTATATTGATAGTGGATGCTCCAAACATATGACAGGAGACAAAATTAAGTTTTGTCTCTAAGTGAAAGCAAATCAGGAAATGTAACCTTTGGAAATGATGCTCCTGGTAAAATCAAGGGTAAAGGGATGGTGAGTTTGAGTAATGGTAAAGGAAAAGCCCAGGATGTTCTGTTTGTGAATGGGTTGAAACATAATTTCATCAGTGTAATTCAAATGTGTGACAGAGGATTTGAAGTGGTGTTCACTTCCAAGGATTGCAGATAAAGTCTGTAAACTCGGGACAAGTGGTGGCTAAAGGCATAAGGATAGATAATAATGTATATGTGTTGAAAGAAGATAGAGAAGAGTGTCATCTAAGCAAACATGATGAAATTTGGTTATGGCATAGGAGACTTGGACATCTAAACTTTGACCACTTAATCAAGCTCAAAAATCTTGAGGTAGTAAAATATCTTCCAAGAATATCAAAGCCATAAGACTCTGTGTGTAAACCTTGCCGAGTAGGAAAGCTAACCAGGACTCAGTTTAAATCCAAGAGCTCTACTTCAATAGAGAAACCACTCCAACTAATTCATATGGATTTATGTGGACCATCAAGACAGGAAGGCACAGGGAAGGAAAACTACTTTACATTGATCATTGACGATTACTCCAGACTTACTTGGGTTGTTTTTATCAAAGAAAAAGCTGAAGCATTTGAGAAATTTAAAATATTTAAGACTTTAACTGAGAATCAAACAGGTAAGAGGTTAAAGGCAGTAAGATCGGACAGAGGAGGATAATTTATGTCAAGTGATTTTAAGGAATTATGTGATAAAAATGGGATCAAGAGAGAATACACAATCCCAAGAACTCCACAACAAAATGGATTAGTTGAGAGGAAAAACAGAACCTTGTAGCAAAGGGCCAGGTCAATGATGAATGAGAAGAACATTGGTCAAACCTACTGGGTAGAAGAAATACACACAACAGTCCATGTTCTTAACAAAGCCCACCTCAGACCACATAGTGACAATACACCTTATGAACTATGGTATGGAAGACCTGCTTCAATCAAACACTTCAAAGTCTTTGGGAGTAAGTGCTACATAAAAAATAATAGTCAGAACCTTGGAAAGTATGATGAAAGGGTTGATGAAGGCATATTCTTAGGGTATGTTACAAATAGTAAAGGATACATATGTTATAATAAGAGGCTACATAAATTGGTTGATTGTATTGACATAAAAGTTGATGAAGGAATTCCAATAAGAGAAGTGAACAATACGGAATCAACAATAGAGGATATAGATGAAGTTGAAGCTAAACATGTCCAAGAATAAGAACAAGAAGGCTCTGAGTCAAATGAAGATGCAAATACTCAGGAAAACTCAAATCAGCAGAGAACATCAAATTCTTTCTCTAGAATTACTCAAAAGAATCATCCTGCAAGTCAGATAATTGGTGAAAAAGACAAAGGTGTACAAACTAGAAGGATAATAAAAAACAATGAGCAATCACATATAGCCTTCATATCCATGGTGGAACCCAAGAACTTCAATGAGGCCAGTAAAGATGTAAATTCGTTAAAATCAATGAATGAGGAACTGGACCAAATTGAAAAGAATGACACTTGGGAACTTGTTCCTAGGCCACTAGATAAAAATGCAATAGGATCAAAATGGGTTTACAAAAATAATATGAATGAGCAAGGAAATATTGTAAGAAATAAAGCTAGATTGGTCTGCAAAGGATACACTCAAATAGAAAAAATTGACTTTGATGAAACATTTGCGCATGTAGCAAGATTAGAAGCTATTAGAATGTTTCTTGCCTATGCTTGTCATAAGAAGTTTAAANCAATAGAAGAGAATTCCAACAGTCATAGACATCCAAAAACCTAACCCTAGGAGATGAAACGCCAAAAGTCATGTGGGCCCCATTTGGGTAAGTTAGTACATCAACTTCCCAGGGTCGTAACTTTTTCATACGATCTTCGTTTTAGGCGTGCGATAGCTCCTTGGAAAGGTATCGTCGAGGAGATTCATTTTGGGGGCTCAATCATGCCTTCAAATATCATTTAGAACCTCTATATCAAAAAACCTTCATTTAGGCCCTCAAAATGGACTCGGAAGTTAAAACCTGCTAAAAATAGTAAATTGTCAAAATTGCCAGAAAACTGTTTTGAGCTAGTCGGAAAAGGTGGGTGGCCACCGATATCCACCTGGATCAATGGGACATTTGAGTTATATACAGTTGAATGTATTTATCAGTTCAGATTGGGCAGGAAGTGAAAATAACAGAAGAAATGCTTCTTGGATATGTTTCATTTTGAGTTTTGCCACGATATCATGGGCTAGCAGGAAACAAAATTCTATTGCACTCGACATTGCAAAAGCAGATCATATTGCAGCTTGTGATGCTTGTGTGGAAGGAGTGTGGCTTCGTAATATGGTTTTTGGACTGTTTGATCAGGTGTTGGATTCGACCATGATATATTGTGATAACCAAAGTTGTGTGAAGCTCTTAGAGAACCTACTGTTCCATGATAGGTCGAAGTACATTGAGATCAAGTATTATTTTCTCTGTGATAAATTCCAGAGGGGAGAATTAGTTCTCCAGTACATCTCCACTGATGAGAAAATAGTAGATATTTTTGGTAAATCCTCTGTCCAAGATGAAAAGTTTGTGTACTTAAGGGACAAGCTAAGACTCGTGGAGATGAATTCCTTATTGGAAATGGAAGTGATTACTCCCCAGGTTGGGAGAGAGCACTTTGTTGGCATATTTACAGAAAGAAGACAGAGTATGTTTGTTTTTCATTGATGGAAATATCATCACGACGAGAGTATACTTGTTTTCCAATGATAGCAATATCAACGGCATGGCAATGATAGCATTGAAAGAACATAAGTGTAATCTCAAGAGGAGGAGCAACAATGATCATTGGATCACCCATCATGAATTCCCGATGGTTGTCGGATCTAAATTCAGACAGGAGTGTGTAGAAGAGGAGAACAAATCTCAGACGTTGGATTTGAGCATCGAGGACCAACAACCGTCAGATCATGTATAACTGTGAAGAGGATAAGGCTGAGTACTATCCTCTAACTCGCGATACGTGAGGTCGCAAAACAATCCTGGTCATTGGAGCCAGAGGACACGTGGCGATTGATTGGAATTTCATTGACTTGCACATTAAAGGATTCAAAGGAGCGTGGTGTGGGAACTTGCGATATGCAAAGTCACGAAATTTTTTGGGTCATTGGATCCAGAGGACATGTAGTGAGCGATTGGAATTTCGCTGACTTGCACATTGGAGAAGTCAAAGGAATATGACACAATAACTCACGATATGCGAAGTCGCAAAATGATCTGAGTCATCAAATCATCGATAAATCTCGACCGTTGATCTGATATGGAAAATTTCGGAGTTTCGTGAGTTGAGAGATTCGAGGAAACTCACAGCAAGAAATTGTGATTTGATCACAATCGTCGATCAAAGGGAAAGATCTGGACCGTTGATCTAATATGAAGTATTTTGGAGTTTCACGTATCGTGAGTTTGGAAGCAATTGACAACAGGAGGTTGTGATATGTGAATCACGAAGCACCCTCGTGCTTGGCTCTTGGTCACAGCTAGTGGTCACATCAGCGGGAGAGAAGGGAAGGAGATAGCAATGTAAGGCTCCATTTTGGAGTTTCGCGAGTTGGGAAGATCGAGGCAGCTCGCAGTTGGATATCTCGAAATGCGAAGTCATGAAGTGCCTATTGGTTATGTGTCTGGTCATAGTCGTGATCATGTGGAAGGTATGGAATTATCAAGAAGAGCTAGAACCCACTGTGTATATTTCTCATAGAGCGAAAAAGGAACCAAAAACATGAGTGTGCAGAGGTTCTCTCAGTGACAACTAGAGACAGACTAATTGTAATTGCAGAAAACAACTGATTGCATCTACCAAAGAATTCAAAGAATCTCAGGGTGATTGCAAGAGAAGTTAAAGAGTCTCTAGGTAACTACCAGTGGAATGCAGACCCATCATAGAGACCCTTAACAGATGGAAAAGCGTCAAAGACTGTAGCTGCCAGAAAATACAAAGAATCTTAGAAACGGCCACTAATGATGAACAGTCTCAGTATAAAGGCCATGGATGAAGAACAGACTTAGCATAACCGCCAGAGGGGACAAAGAGTTAGTTGGATGATCTGGTAGAGGAATTGGCACTTTAAATACAAGCATAACAGAG
The DNA here is from genome assembly GCA_000966675.3 of Picea glauca. Lineage (NCBI taxonomy): Eukaryota > Viridiplantae > Streptophyta > Pinopsida > Pinales > Pinaceae > Picea > Picea glauca. The sequence goes on along the minus strand of JZKD02S1896885.1, from coordinate 13,632 downwards.
AAGTGGAGGTTGCTTCTACAGAGATTTATTCATGTGGGTAAAAGCAGGTTGTGTACAGTTGTTGAATCGTACAGAAGAAGCGTAGTGCATAGAATAGAAATGCATATCTGAGAGAGGAAGAAAAATTTGAGGTGTGCATGTAGAGACATAGCAGAAGAACATAAATATTATGAATATGTGAGGAGGAGGACACTGAAGCAGGCAGAGAAGAGCAGTGTATCAGAACAGTGATGAGACTGGTAATCCATTGATGAATATTGTATCACTATAATCGATTCAAGCAAGCAAAGATTTATATTTTAGGGTGGTTGGGAGGTGCTAGGCAAAATTGTTGTCCTCAGAGTTTCAAGTGGGTGTTTGAACACAGGGAGTTGTAGATTCCATCTGGTTGCAGCCATAAACACCAAGGTGGCAGGGTGGTTCAAGGGAGAACTATTGTTCCCTGTTATACAGGTTGGTGCCTGTGTGACTAGGATTTGGTTCTTCCTTCTAGTGGGTGCTAGAGAAATCATGGATTTGGTGCTTCCTTCTAGTAGGTGCTAGAGAAAACAGAGAGTTGGTGCTCTCAGCAAGTTGCAGCTTGCAAAACAGAGGTTGTAGCTTCAAGAGTAGTTGGAACTCACAAGTATGATAATGTAAAGAAAATAAAGAGTACTTATCATATCAAGAAGAAGAGGTTTTTCCCTTTATGGGTTTCCTCAGGAAATATCTGTCTCTGTATATTTCATGTGTGTGATTGATGTTTAATATTGTATTGCTTACTTCTATGCATCATTGTGATTGTCATTGAGTGTTCTGTGAAGAGTTTAAAATGGGCATAATAGTTTAAGAACAGTAACAATTGATTCACCCCCCCCCCNAGTTCTTCAACAATTAGTATCAGAGCAAGTTCCTTTTATCTAAAGGTAGATCATGAAGCTTAAAAATGTCAATCCATGAAGGAATTTCAAGCAATAAGGCCTCGTTGTTCAATGGAACAAACTTTTCCTTCTGGAAATTTAGGATGAGAACCTACATAATAGACCTAGGTACAGATGTTTGGGATGTGGTAGAGACTAGTTATGTAAATCCAGTTGTACTAGCTAATAAGGATGAAAAGCTAGAATTTAGCTTCAACACTAAGGATATGAATTCTATTCTGAGTGGGTTTGCAGAAGCAAAAGTTATGCACTTAGAAACTACAAAAGAAATGTGGGACAAACTCATTAGCAATTATGAAGGTAATGAGAAGGTAAAGGATGCCAAGCTTCAAACCTACAGAGTACCGTTTGAGTAGCTAAAGATAAAAGAGGATGAAACTGTTGGAAAGTACTTTCTGAGAGTTGAAGAACTAGTAAATAGAATGAAAGCACTTGGTGAAAAAATTGAGGACCCCTCTTTAGTTCAGAAGATTTTGAGATCTCTGCTAGATAGGTTCAACCCTAAGGTCTCTACTATAGAAGAGCGTAATGATCTAAAAGTATTAGATTTTGATCAACTTCTAGGAACGTTGACTGCATATGAAATGAAGATATTTAAATATAAACACACCTCTAGAGAAGCATCATTTAAAGCAGATAAGAATGAGGATTCTGAGCCTGATGAAATTGAAGAAAAATTTGTGAGAAGACTAAAGAAAGGATCAGGTAAATATCAAGGCAAGTTTCCCTTCAAATGTTTTAACTGTGAAAGGATGGGTCACTTTTCATCTAAGTGTCCACACAAGAAGAAGGACCAAAACTCTGAAGGCAAAGAGAAGTATAAATCCAAAAAAATTGATAAAAATAAAATTTATGTGTAAACAATGATGATTCTTCAGGAGACATAGATAGTGATTTTGATGGTGAATATAAGGTTAATGACTTTATGATTATGGCAAAAGAGGATTATGTTAATAAAAACATAGGAAGTGATGTTAATGATGAAGAAGATGTGGTTGATATGGAAGGTGAACTAATCAGTGCCTTAGAAGAGATTGACAGACTCAGACTTGAGAAAAGAAAACAAAAATAGTTCTTGATATAGTTTGAAAATAATGCTAAAAAATCTAATGAAAACTTTTCCTTGATAAAGGTGGAGTTAGAAAAGGCAAATAAAATAGAGGACATTCTGAAACAACAGTTATCAGAGAATAAGGAAAGATGTGAAGCCTTGGAAGAAGAGGTAGTAAAAACCAGAAAAGAGATGGAGAAGTTCAAAGCATTGTATCTCCAAAATATTCCAAGCATTAAATCCTTAGAAGGATTAACCACCATTCTGAATCAGCAAAGGAATCCAAATTTGAAAACGGGTTTGGGTTATGAAGAAGGATCAAGTTATAGTCAGACAAGAAATAAAGAATCCATCAAGTTTTTCAAGTCTACATTTATTGACAACAACAAAAATGGAGAAACAAAGGAAGATAATCAACCACCAAGGAAGAGTGAAACAAAAAGTGCTATAACTGAATCTATAGAACAAAGAAATCGACCTGCTCAAAGAAGACAACCATTTTCCAGGTACAAAATATTTTTCTATGGATATTGTTTTTTATGTTCTAACTTTGGTCACAAAGCTATAAACTGCTCTTTAAGATTTAGATATGAGCAATCAAAACACTCGAGGAATAGATATATGTCACAACAAAGAATGAGATAGCCAAGTAAAAAACAATCACAGACTGCAAACCAGTAAGCATAACAACTGCTAGGATCCCTTATTCAATGAACCAGAATGTTACACCTACCATAATTATGGACATAAAGTTGCAGACTGTCGCTTACAGAACTATGAATCAGTTCTGACTCCCTCTGTTGAAAACGTCAAGGTTTGGAAGAAGAAATAAAATGACAAGTGCGGATTAGTGTTGTCATCTCAAAGACAAAAGAACCCCTGGTATATTGACAGTGGATGCTCCAAACATATGACAGGAGACAAAATTAAGTTTTGTCTCTAAGTGAAAGAAAATCAGGAAATGTAACCTTTGGAAATGATGCTCCTGGTAAAATCAAGGGTAAAGGGATGGTGAGTTTGAGTAATTGTAAAGGAAAAGCCCAGGATTTTCTGTTTGTGAATGGGTTGAAACATAATTTGATCAGTGTAAGTCAAATGTGTGACAGAGGATTTGAAGTGGTGTTCACTTCCAAGGATTGCAGATAAAGTCTGTAAACTCGGGACAAGTGGTGGCTAAAGGCATAAGGATAGATAATAATGTATATGTGTTGAAAGAAGATAGAGAAGAGTGTCATCTAAGCAAACATGATGAAATTTGGTTATGGCATAGGAGACTTGGACATCTAAACTTTGACCACTTAATCAAGCTCAAAAATCTTGAGGTAGTAAAAKATCTTCCAAGAATATCAAAGCCATAAGACTCTGTGTGTAAACCTTGCCGAGTAGGAAAGCTAACCAGGACTCAGTTTAAATCCAAGAGCTCTACTTCAATAGAGAAACCACTCCAACTAATTCATATGGATTTATGTGGACCATCAAGACAGGAAGGCACAGGGAAGGAAAACTACTTTACATTGATCATTGACGATTACTCCAGACTTACTTGGGTTGTTTTTATCAAAGAAAAAGCTGAAGCATTTGAGAAATTTAAAATATTTAAGACTTTAACTGAGAATCAAACAGGTAAGAGGTTAAAGGCAGTAAGATCGGACAGAGGAGGATAATTTATGTCAAGTGATTTTAAGGAATTATGTGATAAAAATGGGATCAAGAGAGAATACACAATCCCAAGAACTCCACAACAAAATGGATTAGTTGAGAGGAAAAACAGAACCTTGTAGCAAAGGGCCAGGTCAATGATGAATGAGAAGAACATTGGTCAAACCTACTGGGTAGAAGAAATACACACAACAGTCCATGTTCTTAACAAAGCCCACCTCAGACCACATAGTGACAATACACCTTATGAACTATGGTATGGAAGACCTGCTTCAATCAAACACTTCAAAGTCTTTGGGAGTAAGTGCTACATAAAAAATAATAGTCAGAACCTTGGAAAGTATGATGAAAGGGTTGATGAAGGCATATTCTTAGGGTATGTTACAAATAGTAAAGGATACATATGTTATAATAAGAGGCTACATAAATTGGTTGATTGTATTGACATAAAAGTTGATGAAGGAATTCCAATAAGAGAAGTGAACAATACGGAATCAACAATAGAGGATATAGATGAAGTTGAAGCTAAACATGTCCAAGAATAAGAACAAGAAGGCTCTGAGTCAAATGAAGATGCAAATACTCAGGAAAACTCAAATCAGCAGAGAACATCAAATTCTTTCTCTAGAATTACTCAAAAGAATCATCCTGCAAGTCAGATAATTGGTGAAAAAGACAAAGGTGTACAAACTAGAAGGATAATAAAAAACAATGAGCAATCACATATAGCCTTCATATCCATGGTGGAACCCAAGAACTTCAATGAGGCCAGTAAAGATGTAAATTCGTTAAAATCAATGAATGAGGAACTGGACCAAATTGAAAAGAATGACACTTGGGAACTTGTTCCTAGGCCACTAGATAAAAATGCAATAGGATCAAAATGGGTTTACAAAAATAATATGAATGAGCAAGGAAATATTGTAAGAAATAAAGCTAGATTGGTCTGCAAAGGATACACTCAAATAGAAAAAATTGACTTTGATGAAACATTTGCGCATGTAGCAAGATTAGAAGCTATTAGAATGTTTCTTGCCTATGCTTGTCATAAGAAGTTTAAA
>JZKD02S1896874.1:36688-48722 GCA_000966675.3 Picea glauca | reverse complement strand
TGTAATAAAGTGAAATGTACTTTAATAAAATGATTTATTTTGGAAGGAATGAATCATGGCCTTTAATCTTGTAAAGGGAAGATTAGATCTTGGCCTTTGGATTTAGGGTTGGGGAAGGTGAAAAGACACTTTGGAGGGAAAATGTCAATTTCAGATTTTATAAGAGAATGCATTGGGTAGTGTGCAAGACAAACGAAGAAGAGTGTGAGAGAGATTTATGAGGAGAGCTTGGAGAGGAAAGTGAGAAGCAAGGAGGGCACATTTCCCAAGAGAGCTTGGGCACAAATCCCAAGGGAGGCATTTCTATTTTGAGTGCTGCTAGTTTTTATTTGCTGGGATAGGCCATACTATACGGATCCGTACGGGCTGTACAACATAAATTTAGGCATGGAAATCGAGGCATGTGTTGGCATGATTTTTGAGGCAGCTTGTGAAGAATTTTCTGAAGGAGGTTGATCATACATGAGGCAAGGTATTGCAACCTATTGTGGGCATTTTTTTCGAGGTGACATTTTCAACAAATCCATACAATTGTATGGAATGTGGCATGCTTTTCAAGGTAGTTTGTGGGTGGGACAATTTTGCACTGTAAGTTGTTTCTCTTGCCGGAAAATGTATTGTGGTTGCTAATAAATCTTTCCTAAAGTTAATAGAATCTCTCTCTCTCCCTTTGGGTTTCCCCACATTGGGGTTTTTCCCTGGCATTTGCCTAAATTTCTGAGTTATTCATGGTTGGTTGAATGTTGTTCATTGTGTTTATTCCGCTGCATATTTACTTAGTAGTGTGTATTTCTGCTTATAGTAATTTCTGAATGTGAGTTTTAGACATTTCAGAGTTCATGCAAGACAATTATCTCTAGGTTTCTAAGTGTATGACAACATATTAGCTTGTTGATTTTTGTCATTTAAAATAAGGAGGGCCTATCTAGGAAAATTTTATCGAAATCCCTGAGTTAGGAATTTTTTTTTCCAAAGGAATGAGCTCGATAGGCTTCAGGCTTCAGAATTTTGAAGAGTTCATGTGAAAGCAAGTGCCATTCCATTGGGAATATTCTGATAGGTGAGTTCGATAGTATTTTAGACTACAAACTTCAAGAGAATCCATGTATCAAGTAACTTGAACCTTTCGATGGGAAAGGTTTGAAAAGGTGTTTTTGATAGGCTTGTAAGAGGACTGGCCGATGATCGATGAAGGAAATTGATGGATGATGACATGGCCAAATCAAAGGATGACATGTGGGATTGAAAGACACATGCCATGCCATGTCAACCAAATTGCCTAAGGTCAGGTACAAGTCTTTTTGATGAGCTGTTACATCAGTAAATCATATATTTTCCGTGAAATTTTTCAGATTTTAAGGGTGTTGAACTTGTAAAGGGATTTTGAGGGATTAAACAACATTTTTAGGGGTCGAACATCCCAAGAAACATGTGTATCTTTGATACACATAGTCTCTACAACTTAAATGAAATAACTTAGTGAGTGTTTTTCAACAAATTATTCCAGGCACAAAATTGGTCTCGTATGAGAAAGTTACAAATGAAATAGTACAATGTAGAATTTCAGTACCAATTTACTTCCAGAGGGCATTACTCCTTGCTCAGAAGTAAATTTGGGGCACAAGAGCAGTCTATGGAAATATTATGGACCATATAAGATAGACATGGAACCAAATTTGGAATCTGGGTATATAAATGTACATGAAGATGAAGAAGACACATGTAGCATATAGGGATAAAAATGAGAAAACAATTAAAACTTATGCAGGCCATAAATATCATCTTGGAGCCTGGATGAAGGTGAATTTTGACAGATTCTTTAGAAGATAGTCATAAATATACCCAATTGGGATTCTTTCAAAATTTCAAAGAAGTTGTCGTAGGGATGTTTAAACAAGCGAAAATTGCTAAGCGAAGAGAAAAATGTGCAAAAGGACAGAGTTGTCATTTTCGAATTGTTGTAGATTTTGACTGAAGTATCAATTTGACAATATGAGAGTTTCTATAGATTCAGTGTCAGTAGTATTACCTATGTCCCAAACAAAAGTTTTCTTATTTCCTAACAGATTTACCTCTGTAGGTGTCCAAAGTTGGTGTTTGAGATTATTTTACACTCGAGAGTAAGTGCACAAGAGGAGTAAAGTGGCAATATTCAATTGCCCATAACTTTCTATTCATAAGTCGAATTTGAGTAAATTAGTAGTCAATGGAAATATAATGAATAAAAAAATCATCCTAGGAACCCATAAAAGGGATTGGAATAGTAAATTTTGTAGTCAACTTAGAAGAAGATGATTGGTAGCCATTAAAGAGCATAAAATTTATGCATTCTTTTTCTAGAACTATGTATGTGTAGATTTTTATCTAACATAAATTTTATTGCATTCACATTTTCTTGCAAAATTAAGAGGTTCGGGAGGGAATTTTAATTCCTGTATGAGAACCACAGTTATGGAAGATTCCCAAGGATATTACAGACATGAGGAGGAGGATAGAGGTCTACATGTCAGCATGGGAAATGATGAGACTGAGTCTAATGGAATAAGAGGTAGGAAAGAGCCTGTAAATATGAGAAGCATGTATAGAGAAGTGCAGAGCTATATGGAAGACAATGAGAAGATCATGAAAGCTCATGAGGAGCTACTACAAAGTCTGAATATGTTGCACATGCAAGTCAATAAAGACTCTGGAACAAAGCAATCAACTAGTGCTAGACAAGTGGCAACATCCAGATCCCATAGCGGAAGGGATGAGAATGGTAAAAATAGGTAGTCAAGGAGTATCATTCTCCATGGAAATCCACTAGAGGAGCTCATGTGATTTTGGGGCTAGGGAGCATCCCAAGTGTGTCTCCTATCAAGAGGTAGAGGAGAAGGCCCATGTCAGACATTTTGCAAAGTGAAATCAGGAAAATCAAGCCACCAACTTTCAATGATGAGCATAGAAAGGGAGAAGAATTTGAGGCATGGATATTGGAAATGAAGAAATATTTCCAGCTGGTTGATTACCCCTGAAGGATAAAAACAAGAATTGCAATCTACTACCTGCAAGGAAAGACATCTGTGTGGTAGGATCAACTTAAGAAAGCCGAACACCTTGATGAAAATAAGGTCTCATGAAGACAACTCAAATGATATTTCCAAGATAAATATTTGTTAGAGAATTACTATGAAAGGAATATGAAAGAGTCCTTTGAATGCAAATTAGGAAGCATGACAATGGATGAATATGAGAAGAGGTTTTTTGAGTTGTTGAAGTATGTGGGCTTCATAAAGGATTAAAAGGTCAAAATCCAAAGGTTTTGAGTAGGTTACCTTCCTTCTATAATGACACGATACACTATGATAACCCCAAGACTTTGGAGGAGGTCATAAGGATAACAAAACATCTTTATGAGTAGAGCAGAGGGAGGTCAGTTTTCCAAAAAGCTTGGAATGACAAAATGAAATGAAAGAGGGATGAAAGGCATAAAGGTTTTAAGCCACCATTTTTCAAGAACAACTCACATGTCAATCAACAAGGAAAATCAACCCAAAATGAGCCTAGGATGGCAGATTCATTTGGGAAAAGGCCAAGGAAACAACTTGTACAATGCTGGGGGTGTGAGGGAAATCACTTATATAGGGACTTCCCTAACAAAGGAGAAAAAATGCAGATTTTCCACAACATTCAAGGGGCTGAAGCAATTGAAACATGGAAGGAAACATGCCAAGGATTTATGCATCCTTGGACAATAAGCAAGCAGAGTATCAGTCTCCCATGATTGAAGTGGAAGGTAATATTGATAACCAACCCATAGAAATTTTAATTGTTTCTGGATCTGGCCATAGTTACATAAAATCAAACATTGTTGAAATATTTCACTTACAAAGAAGTAAGCATAATAAATATTTTTCTGTTTAGTTAGCCACAGGGGTAAGAGTAAAACTAGTGAGATGGTTAAAGATTTTCCAATAAACATGAATGGACTTAGCACAAAGTTGGATGTGAACATCATACCTTTGGGTTCATATGATTGTATAATTGGCATGGATCGGTTGGAAAAACACCATCTTGTCCTAGACTGTTACAACAAGACAATCACTTTTCTTGATGAGGTAGGCTATCAAGGAAAGGTTCAAGGTATTTCAAGAGTTGTAAATGTTAGAGAAATTTCATCCATGCAGTTGAAGAAGAGTTTCAAAAAGGGATGTCAAATTTTTGTAGCCCATATGGAAGATGCAACTAGAGATAAAGCGCCAAGTATTGAAGACCATCTGGTCTTGAATGCTTTTGAATTTGTGTTTTGGGGAAATCCTGGGACTGCCACCAAATGGAGACATTGATTTCTCTATTGATTTAGTGCCAGGAGTTGCCCCAGTGTCCAAGATACCTTAATGAATGGGCACACTAGAATTTAAAGAGTTGCAGATGCAGTTTGAAGAGCTATTAAAGAAGCGGTATATACACCCAAGTGTGTCATCTTGGGGAGACTCAATGCTTTTCATGAAGAAGAAAGATGGAACCTTAAGGTTGTGTATTGATTTTAGACAACTGAATAAGGTCATCATAACAAAAAAATATCATTTGCCAAGGATTGATGACATATTTGATCAACCGCGGTGCAATACTATTTTTCAATATCGACTTGAGATCGGATTATCATCAAGTGAAGATAAATGAAGAAGATATCAACAAGACAACGTTCAGAACAAGATACATGCATATGAATTTACGGTAGTGCTATTTGGGCTATCAAATGCCCCGACTGTTTTCATGTTCTTGATGAATGGAGTGTTCATGGAATACCTGGATAAGTTTGTGATTGTGTTCTTGAATGATATATTCATATACTCAAAAACATAAGAAGAACATGAACAACATTTAAGAATGGTGTTGCAATTTTTAAGAGAGCATAAATTGTATGCCAAACTAGGTAAGCACATCTTTTATCAAAAGAAAATTCACTACTTAGGGCATATTATTTCAACAGATGGGATACCAGTTGATCCCATGAAGGTAGAGACCATTAGAGGATGGCCAACGCCAATGAATGTTACAGAGGTAATATCATTCATGGGTCTTGTAGGTTATTACCGAAGATTTATAAAAGGTTTTTCAAAAATTGCAAGTCCCATTACTTCTTTGAAAAAGAAGGGAGTGAAATTTGAATGGAATTCTGAGTGTGAAGAGAGTTTTCAACAGCTAAAAGATATTTTGACAAGTGTTCCAATATTAAAAATTACGAATCTGGACGAAGATTTTGTGGTGTGCACTTATGCATGCAAGGAAGGGATCGATGGATTTCTCACTCAAAATGATCATGTGGTGTGCTATGAGTCCCGAAAATTAAAAGAGCATGAGAGGAATTATGCTACACGTGACTTGAAATTATCAACGATTGCTCGTGCACTAAAAATGTGGAGACATTACCTCATGGAGAGAAAATTTGAGCTAAGGACAAACCACTTTGGTCTGAAACATTTGTTTGGTCAGCCTACATTAAATGCCAAGAAAACTAGATGGATTAAATTTCTTAGTGAATATGACTTTGAAATTAAACATATCAAAGGTAAATAAAATTAGGTGGTTGATGTACTCAACAAAAGAGCACATGGAATGCATATGGAAACAATCAACATGTAAAAATATGATTTAAAAGACAAAATTTTAGAGGTTGTAAATTCATATCAACACTATTTGAAAATAAAAGAAATATTACAACATGGTAATTTTCAACATAACTTTAAATATTATGCACTGAAAGAGAATGGAATCCTCATGTACATGGGAAAGATATACGTGCCAAATTCAGAAGAGCTGGAAAATATAGTGTTGATGGAAATGCACAACGTGCCATATGTTGGGCACCCAGGATATAAAAAATCAATTGTAGCTGGAAGAAGCCAATACTTTTGGCTGATAATGGAAAAAGAGGTGATGAATACATAGCCAGATGCCTAGAGTGTTAGAAGGTGAAGACCAATTATAGACATCCAACTGGACTGTTACAACCATTACCCATTCCATAATGGAAGTAAGAAGTAGTTACAATAGATTTTATTATTAAGCTACATAGAACAATGAAGTAGCATGATTCCATCATGGTAGTGGTGGACAAATTGATTAAGGATGCACATTTTATTCCAGTAAATACTAAACACAAGACACCAAATATTGCAATAATCTACATGAAAGAAGTTTCTAGGCTACATGGGGTGCCTAAGGAAACAATTTCAGACATAGATCCCAAGTTTACATTCAATTTTTGGAAAGGTTTCTTCAAAGGCTTTGGGACAAATATGAATCTTAGTACAAATTATCACCCAGTGTCTGACGGAAAAATATAGAGGACCAACAAAATAATCAAAGACATGCTCAAAATGTGTGTGATGGACCAACCATCAAATTGAGATGATTATATCCACTTAGTGGAATTTTCTTACAGTTATGGGTATCAAGCCTCATTAAAAATGATCTCATTTGAAGCATTGTATGGCAGGAAGTGTAACACACCAGTGATATAGGATAACCCAACAAACAGAGTTGTCATTGGGCTAGATTTGCTGAAGGAAATAGAAGATTAGATGAAAAGGACCAGGTAGAATTTAAAACCTACTCAGGATAAGCAAAAAAGTTATGCAGACAAGAATAAGGTTTTCAAATATTTTAAAGTGGGCAAACATGTTTTTTTGAAAGTGAAAGAAAAAATAAGTTCGCTAAGATTGGGTTGTTGCACAAAGTTGGTAGCAAGATATTGTGGGCCTTTTGAGATCTTAGGAAAGATAGGTCCAATTGTATACATGCTAACATTCTTTGCATCCACGAGAGTGCATAATGTATTTCATGTGTCATTATTAAAGAAATATGTGCCTGGTGCTAACCACATAATTGATTGGACTGTGATCCAGGTGAAACACGAAGGATATTTCCAGGTGGAACCACTACACATCCTAGACAAGAAATTCAAAGTGCTCAGGAACAAAACTATAAGCCTAATAAAGATTCAATGGACCTGCTACAGTCTTGAAGATGTAACATGGGATCACAAAGAATTGTGTAGGGGGAATTCCCAAAAATGTTTATCAAGTTTGAAGGAAACAAAATCTAAAAATGCAAGACTCCATTTTTTGGGCAGCTAGAGTTCTGGAACCACATATCAAAATTACTGGTCACTTGCATTGATAGCCCTGATAAAATAATGTTGCATCTCGATGGACTGAGAGATGTGAAGGGGGTGCATTTCCTTGGGTTAGTAGGTTGAGAAGAACACAAGATTATGGTTGGAACTATTGTTGGAGGTTAAACATATTGCAGATTTTTGTTTTCTGAATATCATGATGTAAAATCTGTACATGTATATTGGCATGGCATTGTGCACTGAGGATGGTGCACAACTGTAGGGGAGGGGGGATGTAACATCCCCACTATAATCCTCAGTTTAATCAATGCATATTGTAGATGAGAAATTTGGCTATGACCAAGCGATGTAATATGCAAATTATATTTCTAAATTTTAATAAATAAAATGTGATGCCAATTATTGGGGGACATGGACAGAGATGAGAGACAAATTTTCCATAAGAGAATGGAGTGTCTAAAAGGGGTCCAAGGGGAGAATTATTTATGGGTATTGATCTAAACCCACTTTCCTAAATTTTATTATTGTTGGGGATAAACTTCTATTTTTTATTTGAGTGTATGAGAGCCCAATCATTAAACTCATGTAAGAGGTTGGGTGTGAGAAGTCACATCCCATAGTTATTGGGAGAATGGGGATGAGTATAATAAGTTTGGGGATGAGTGTGAGTCAAATTTTTTGGGGAAAAGAGAGAAAATTCATGTGGGGGGAATAAACAATTTTAAACATTTAGGTTTTTGCATGAGTAGGGGAGACAACATGAAAGAGGAGCTCTGGAGCCGAAACAACCATGGAAGGAAAATTCTAGAGTGTTTTTGGAGTTGTTGAAGACTAAAGAAGCAAATTGATAGACTTGCAAAAGAACCTGATTGTAAGTCCCGAAAAGTGAATTCTTGTGTGAGTTTTACTGTAACAACAAGTTGTTGATGTTGTTTTACTGGTAGTTTTCCTAGCAGTGAGTTCCCTTGAGCTCCCAATAGTGATATTCCTAGTTACTTGTGTGAGGGATACCTTGATAAATAAATGGGACACTCGATGGCCTGAGAGCGTTGAAAGGGTACATTCCTTGGGTTGGGCAGGTTAAGAGGAAGAGAGCAGGTGGAAACCAAGATAGTTGTAGGAGAATGTCGGTGGGTTGTGGGATTAGCTGAGTCGTGACTGGACAATGAGTTACACCCTCTTTTTTGGATTCCTAGCCCCAACTCGGGGGCGACTTGCTGTTGATATCTAGAACAAAAAATCTATGGTTGGGTGGAATGTTCGTCCTAAGCAGCTGGTTGCACAAGTGTTCTGAAAAGATAAGTGTTTATATGTGTTCTGTGTTATTTTATGAACTATATTGTTATATTTTAACTCTATGTATATGAATGATTTATATGTTGTTGTTTATAGAGTTAATTAATTGCATTCATGTTTATTTTCGCATGCTATAGCTACATTTAAATTAATGATAGAAAAATGGTTAAATCTATGTGTATTCCACAAGTAATGGGCCTCAGTTAAACTAGGGGATGTTACACATCAGACCACATGGAAGCCACAAATGATGTCCTTTCATCTCTAAAAAGATACACGGGTCCTCCCATTCTCATGGGAGATGACTCTCCAGTTGAAGTTTCTGGACAAGGGAGAGTGGAACTCATAAATGAAAGTTTTGAGAATGTCCTGCATGTTATGAAACTCTTCGTAAATCTACTCTTTATATACCAAATCACACATACATGCACAAAGAAAATGATGGAATTCACACCGGATTCCATGACAATATTTGACATGGAAGACAAATCCAAAATTGTTGTAGGTGACGTAGATCACAAATCTAGATCGTACACATTTTTAAAATTTATTGCTAAATCAGATTCCACATTGCTACTAGCTCATGCCAATGACAATAGTAATCTTTGACATGAAATATTTGGCCACTTAAATTTCAGGTACATGTAGCAACTCAATAAACAGGGGATGGTGGAAGGTTTGCCAGACATACAATTTTATGATGTAGTTTGCCAAGGATGTGTTCTTGGCAAGTATCCGCAAGAGAAATTTGAGAAAGGGAAGAGATGGAGGGCCTCCTCTCCCTTGGAGCTTGTTTACAATGATCTCATAGGGATTTTCCCTCATCCTTCCATAAGCAAGGCTAGATATGTGTTGAATTTCATAGATGATTGAACAAAGTTACCGACTTAACGAGAACTCTAGCCCTTAAAACCCATATTTTTGCATAAAAAACATGAAAATCAACCCCCAAATCAAAAAGTGGTGATACCGATAGCACCATTTTTTCTGATCGGGTCAAAATTACAACTTTTTTCAAACATGGCCTTAAAAAAACAAATAGTTGTTTAGAAAAACCTTAAAATCAACACCTAAATAAAAAAGTGACGCTACCTAAAGAAAAATGTTTCTTCTAAATGTTAAAATTATAGTTAATTACGACCTAATTGAAGTTGTGGCCTTGACAACAAATTCCTATGCAAATAAAAAGCCCAAAATTGGACTCTAAATGGTCAATTGAAATTTTTTTTACTATTTTTTTTTTTTAATTTACGTTAAAAAATAAATAAAGAAAAATGAGAAAAATTTCACAATTTATTTTGAAATGAAGAAAAAAACACATTTAAAAAATATATATTCAAAACCCAAATTAAATTTTGTGTTTTTTATTTTTATTTTTATTTTTAAATTTTGTATTAAGAACATGTGTTTCCTCCTAAGAGGTCACAAGTTCAAATCCATAGGGGGGTAGGGTATGTATACCTCCGTAGACTTTACCAATCAAATTGTTGGGCGGAGGGGGTCTCTTGTCCCACAAACAAGAGGGTCTCATACACCAATTTGGTGTTTAGCTTAGCCGTGACCTTAAAACTAGATTATTATTATTATTAATAATAAATTTTGTATTTTAGGTGTTTTAATTTGACTTTTTAAATATATATTTTTAATTTTTTGTGTGTTTTTTTAATCTTTAAAAAGTTTTTGGGTCATAAATTTGTTTTTTACCTTTTTTAAGTTTTTCTTCAATTTTTTTATTATATAAATTTGTTTTTTAATTTTTTATTTAAATTCTGTTATTTTTCTTAGTGTTTTTTAGTTTTTAATTTATTAAAAAAATTTGAATTATATTTTTTTGCTAAATATTTAAAAATAGTGTTATTTAAGTACAATGATTTTCTATGTATTGAAGTAAAGGTAAAAAATGTGTTAAAAATGATATTTTCCACTATATTTAAAAAATACGGAACCATAAATTAATTAAGGAGACTAAAAATCTTAGTTTCAAAAAAGTAATTAGTAAAAAATATTTTTAAGATTGAAAGAAGCATGGAAAAATGACTAAAAACATTGTAGAAAAAAAAATAGAAGAATTTGAAAATAGATGGAAAAACAAGCATTTAAAAAAAATAATGTCGAAACATTTGGATCATAAAATTTAAAATATCAAAAAACCACCAAAAAAAGGAGGGGGGGTGCTATAGGTAGCACCATTTTTAAAAGCAGGGTAAAAAATGTGACCCCCCAAAAAATGAGAAATCTGTAGAGTTCTCGTTAAGTTGGTAACTATGTTATTGGTCACGATACACATCTGTGTACTTTCTAAAGTAGAAATCCAAAGTGTTTGAGCATCTCAAGGATTTCAAAGCACATGTAGAGAAACAATTCAAGAAGATGACCAAGATCCTCCACACAAATAATGAGGGGGGGTTTGTAAACAAAGTTGTACAACATCTTTGTGATCAAGCAAGTATTCAGTTACAACACATAATTCCATACACTCTGCAGCAAAACAAGGTAGCTAAGAGAAAGAATCGATTTATGAAAGAGATGGCAAGTTGCATGTTGCATGTAAAGTCCCTTACCTCCAAACTTGGGGATAAATCCATTCATTGTGCCACATACATACATGATTGATTTTCTCACAAGTTTGTGAAATACATGACTCCTTTTGAAGCATGGAGCAACATGAAGCCAAAAGTGAAACACTTCTGCATTTTTGGATGATGTGCATGGGACCACATACATTAAGAGAAGAAGCAAGATTTGAAGCCTCATAACATATAATGCATCTTTGTGGGTTATCCCGAGGGTGTGAAGGGACACAGATTGATAGATCCTTCAATGAACACGTTAATCATTGAAATGAACATCTAATTTGAAGTCCCATGCATGCCTCTCAAGAACCACTTACAAACACCACCGTACTTCCTCTTGTGCCAGATACATGAGATGATGCATCCTACTGTTTAGATCATATTTCATATATTATTTTTGAATTAAATTTGGAAGATGATGAACATACATCTAAAGATTCAGAACAAAGACCCAAATGAGCACATTCCACCCTACAGGAAGTAGGCGATCTTGTGGGGGATATAGCGGATCCGAGGAGGACAAGATCTCAATTTGATGAGGGTTCACTTGCACTCACAACCATGTAGCCAGTAATTCCCATGCATTGCTTCATGGTTATATCCTTAGACCCTCAGACCTATGCAGAGGATGAAGGGAATCCCTTCTAGGAAGTAGCTATGAAGGAGGAGTACAACTCCGTCCTTGAGAACCAGACTTAGGAATTAGTTCCGCTTTCTTCAGATATGAAGCTTGTTAAATGCAAATGGGTTTATATGATGAAGAAAGAAACAAATGATATTGTGAGAAGGTACAAATCCACATTGGTGGCAAAGGGTTTTCAACACGTCCACATGATAGATTATGATAAGACATTTTCTCCAATAGAAAAGATGGATTCCATACGATTGGTTCTCGCTATTGCAGCAACAAGGAAGTGGGAGTCCACTAAATGGACGTGAAGAATGCCTTTCTTCACAGGGTTCTCGAAGAAGAGATCTACATGGAGCAATCGTAGAGGTACGTACATGACTCTTTTATAGTTTTCTGACTCAAAAGGTCACTCTA
>JZKD02S1896862.1:45605-61144 GCA_000966675.3 Picea glauca | reverse complement strand
TAGATCATTAGCCTCTCTCAATTTTCCTATAGGTGTCACATATTGGGAGAATCAAATGCATCTCCGAGCTCTAATTTTTGGATTTCATATTTCCCTGTTTTGACACATGTTTGTTAAATGCAGATTTGGGGAAAATGAAAATGGATCTTAGGGAACCGAGAGATGTTTTTTATCAGAATAAAAAGATGCAAAAAATCGTGTTTCATTTTATACATATATTTCGTGATTCGAGAGATACAAAGCTATAACCGCAACCCCAGTTTTCAGCAGTTTGGCCCATTTTCTATGGCAGAAAGTTTCAAGAATTGGTTGTAACTGTTGTTATATTTTAGATTAGAGAGGATTTCAACCTCAATACATATATGAGGCATATTTTTAAAATAGAGGTGAAAAGGTGAGGGGGGGGAGTAGTACTCCTGGGACTGTAATCTTTTTCTTTCATATTTAATATAAGAGTGCAGAGTCATTTTCGATCTACAACAGATATTCTTGTGATGTTGGTTATAGGGTTTGACTATTGCTCAGTTTTCATACTATCCATTCACTTTTTATTCCTTATTTGTAACATGTGTTTGTAATGGAATTCATCCATTTGTTAGATGCTCTATTATAGGACAGGTTATAGGTTATTTCTTGCAGAGCTCTAAAGGTTTAGAATTCATCCTTTGCTAGATGCTCTATCACAACCATCTCTTTCCACCGATTTTTGCTTGGACTTCATTCATTGCTAAGTGCTCCTTGCATTTTGATATGTTTTCTCTTTATTCTACTGTCATACTTTTTATAAATCCTTCCCTCTATAATCAGCTTCTATCTCGCCTCTGCTCCATGGATTTCCATTGTCGAAACACTCTTATTACTTGATTTATCATTTGACTCCATGCCCAATGGACTACTTTTCGGTCCAACCCATCAACCCTAAAAACCTCAAAAATTTATGTTACCCACAGATCTTCCCATTGTTAAGCTTATTGAATATCCTATCATGACATATATTCGAGAGATCTCTCTTGGGTTGGGAGGGGCAACTTATAATAAAAAGTGGTTTGTGGTTATCTCAGAATTTACTTGCACACAACCCAAATCAAGTTCTGAATGATAACTTATTTTTTCATTTAAAATGTGCTAAGGCTTGGCTCTGTTACAGCCTAGAACCAACTCTTGCGACAACACCTTCAACCTGTGCATATCCTTTACATACCAATCTAGCTTTGTTCCTTGTAACTTATCCATATTCATTCAATTTATTCCTGTATACCCACTTTGTGTCGATCACATTATGTTCCTTTGGTGTTGGATCCAATTCCCAAGTGTCATTTTTCTCTATTTGATCCAATTCTCCATCCATGGCCTTGTTCCAAAGTTCATCCTTGCTAACCTCTTCAAAATAGGTTGGTTCTATTGGAACACACATATTTTTATAAACTTTAGAGTTTAAATAGTTTTCCTTCTCGTTCAAATAAAAAAAACGTGCACTTGATTCTCACCATTGATGAAGTCTTCCTTTTAATCAAACGACCCTAATCTCTTAAAATTTATGGAGCCACCTGTTTGTTAAAAAGTCAAATCACTAAACACTACATTCAAAGTGTCGGATTTCGGAGTTTCACGATGCAAGCATTTCAACATGTAGAAAATCCAATGTCCTGATATTTGAAATCATGAAACTGTCTTAAGCATTAAACTGGATTATTTAAAAGGTTTAAAAGTGATTAAAATTAACTAATCATATCATGATTTCACATTTTGGGGATCCTTCCTTGAGTGACTATCAAAGTCCCAATATTTGAAATTGTAAAACTGTCTTACGTTAATCACAATTATTTAAAAGGGTTAAACATGATTAAAATTAACTAATCATATCGCGATTTCACGTTTCAAAAGTCATACCTTGAAATGTTATAGGATATCCCGAGATCCGAAATTTCAAAATTTACTTAACAATAAGTGTGATTAACTGATGCATTAACGATGATTATCATGTGAATCCTTCGCTAAATAATGACTCAGATAAATTCAAATTTCATGTGTTCTTTTCCCGAAAATTAATGACATTAATAATTGATTTACGATAATCATTCCAAATGAGATCCTGGACCACCACCTAAATCTTATTCATTAAGAAAAGTAAATGATTCATCATTATAGGCATTGGTTAATAGATGAAATTAAAGGAAAAGGATATTGAATTTGAATTTGATTGTGCGTTTTTACTGAGCAACAAGTTTTCAAGATAAAGAATTTTGCGCATTCCCTATGATAGATAATAGAGTTCTATGGCATGATACCATGTATCCATGAAAAGAAACTAAAGCACCTAATGAAATTTCAAGACAGAACACAGATGTCCTCTCTAACACCTCTCCCAGAAGCATAGATGTCATTAAATCCTGGACGCAAGTATTCAATATTTTACAGTATGAATTGGTCAATTTCCCAGATGATTCAAGTGACGAGGAGACATAGACCTTGGCTACCAAATAATAAATTGTGGCCCAATTAGAGATACATAAGATATCAACAAGGCCTATACTCATTCCTTACAATGATATGATCGGTTGGGCGTTGGAAAACATTGATATCTCGACCAGGACCATCTTCAATCACAAACGGTCGCAGTTGGGTCTTTTCGGTCATAAAATTTAGAGGTAATGTACCAATTGTCTCCAACACCCAATTTCATTTACAATGTCAGTTTACTAGTAGAATTTGACAAGAAGGAATGTGTCCAATATGGAAAAAACCTGCTCGACTTAATTAAGGATTGGTACTCTCACCCTGAGAAGTTCAGAGCTGACTCCCATGGCGTATATGCAGTCTCTTCACTAGAGCCTCACATAATGTATATAGAGATGATGATGTGTAGACTCTATGGGAGGGAAAACACAACCCATTTCTTGATACCATGGGTGCCTATTATGCACACAATGGCAGAGGGGTATTCTTTTGATTGTGCCAAGATGTTGTCAGACAGTTTGGTTAGTGAGATTACAGAATATCAATCAAAGAAAGCCAAGGGAAAACCTGCCCCATTCTTCATGTTGGCTTATATCATGGATGTTGTCTATTTTATGACACCTTTTCCTCTGATGGGCTGCAATTGGACTCCAACTAGTGTTGATCCCATACATGTTTATCATTCAAAACTCTGCGAGGATAAAGTGAAAGATTTCTTCTATGAAATTTGCAACTGGGTGGTGGTGTCGATGCATAATGTTATATATGGTTTCCCACATCCCAAGATTTCTAACAAAATAGTGGCTAATCTAGGCAAGATAGTTGACTAGTACATTGAAGAGCATTTCTCCTATATTAGGGTTTTCAGTTGTTCAGTTCCTCCACATGCTCTGCCTAAATTTTTACCAGATCGATTGGTGTGCCATGAAGTAGCACATGAAATTGTGCATGGGGGAATTAGTAAGGAGATGAAAGAAGTACAAATAAGGGTATGGCTCGCCTTCCCCCTTGTGGATTGGTATGTTTTCTCTACTAGATTTCAGCCATTTGAAAGTAGAGGTTGCGGCCCTAGAAGAAATCAAGTTGGTCAATATCAAATTCAAGAAGAATGATTCACTGAAGATTGTAGGTAATAACATGGCCCTCTACAATTTGAAAATATATGAACATGAATATTCTCCTCAGGACGAAGTATTATGAAGAGAAAGGTCCTATCAGGAGGTATTGAGTCGATTTCAAGCTCTGGATCTAGATAATTTGGTCGAGTTTTATAACTTCCAAAATCATCGAAGAAATGGCCTTCCCAAAGTATTGCAAGGAGAGACCCTAATACCTCTAGCTATACAACAAGTTGAGACCCAGAGCTTGGAAACAAGGAGATTTAGTAAACATGATGCTCAAGAAAGTTTGGAGAAGACTGAGGTCTTGACTCAGAAGGAATACACCACATTGATAGATCCACCAAGTGATCACGCTGAAACTCATACTGAGGCCTTAATAAAAAAGGTAGAAGATAAGACACTGTCCACACCGGGAAAACCAACTATTGACATAGGCAATAAGAAACCATCCACTGAGATAGGCAGTCCTATCCAATTTGTCACACCCTTACAGTTCAGTAGGGGGAGCCCAAGTTCAAAAGTTGTATTCATAAAAGATATTATACCCATTTCGGCAGAAGAGATGTCTCCTTTGGAATTCTTCTTCAGTAAGAAGAGAAGGGTGGTAGTAAGAAGAAAAACACATCAAAGGGATGGTGCAACTGTCAATAAGAACAAGGTGATATTGGATGGGCAGGCCCTACATGAAGAAGACTTCTCTACATATGTTGCAGGCTCATTGGGAGCTTTTGCAATAGCAAACTAGTTTTCAATGGGCAACCTGAAGGAGAAGTTGAGGTAGAAGGATCTATTGGTGAGCCAGTTGCAGGACAAAATAAATACTGTAGAGAAAGAATTCAGGAGTGAGATGACTAAAGTATTTGAGTAGACTAGAGCCCATCAAAAGCAGGAAATTCAAAAACTCAAGATCAACCTTGTTGGGATAAAGAAAGAGTCATAAGCAAGTAAGGAATTGGTCAGACAAATACAGGTGAAAACAAGCTTAACCAAAAAATAAAGAGTGGATATATTATCTTTCCAAGCCCAAGATTTAGAGATTCACAAGAAGCTGGAATCATCCCAACGATGCCTCTTGACTAAAATAAAAGGTGTTCAAGATGATTATCGATTGGAAGAACACTCTTTAGAAAATATTTTCATAAAAGAGAAGGAGGCCACTGCATCTAGAGTTACATTCCATGAGGTTTTCCTGTCAGCAACAAAGGAGGGGGTTACTAGGGTCACCAGATTGTCCCTCTCAGAACAAACTCGAGGAGATATAATACTTAAGACATGAGAGGCTAATATAGTTGAAAGTAAAAGATTGGCTAGGGAGGTGAAAAAGGCTTGTGAAGAAGCTTTATATGCTATTGACAAAGAATCATTGTACGCAGGAAGACATAATATCTATAGAGACCTGGGACAGATTGATATGACAAAAAATCAATCTGATTTCAAGGCAAGTATGGAGGAATCCCAGGCCAAAATTTTACAATTGAAACGGGTTGATATTACTTTGATAAATAAATGGACAGTCAACCCTAGCTTAACACTTGATGCAGACGACCACTCAGGGCACGTCCGCTTCAACCAGGACCTTCTCTTGCTTCAGCCCGAAGAGCTAAAATGCTCTTCAAATCCCTTATCGGGACTTCTCTACTCCCACAGGATCCTCCTGACAATCTCCCTTTTCCCTATCGGGAAATTGGACCTCGCATGATCGCGAGTCCTACGCCCATAGATTCAGGTCTCACAAATCCCCGAAACCCGATGAGTATTCACTTCACACTTTCCTTTTCTCTTATCAGGAACTTCCCCATTGGGAAATTGGAACTTACAAGGTTGTAAGTCACTCACCTCACGAATCCTCGATTCCCGATCTCCGATGATACTCTCTGCTCCTCTTAGCTCCCTCTGGCTAAATCTTTCGCATATGAACTGCTGGTCCACAAGACCATATTTATTCCCCTATCGGAGTTTTGGACTTCGCAGAATTGAAATGTATGGAACTCACACCCTTGGAATTCTCAATTCTCCGATTTTCGATGCCACCAGGCGTTGACTCCAACGAGGGTTGACCCTTCGCCACCTGTCCTCCACTATGGCGCCTATGGTCCCCACTCTAGTGGTGATCGGGAAATCGCATTTCGGAATTTCACGATTTCTATTGCACAAATTCACAGACCCTTCCAAGTCCCGAACTCCGATATACAATGACACCTGTCCTCCACTGAAGGCTATGAATGTGGGACCGTTGCATTTCAGGATTTTGCGACTTCTCCTGTCGCGAGTTTCTCGTCACCGAGAATCCCAAAATGCTGAACCCTGATGCACTTGCTAGCTCTATCCTCCATGTCACCACTCCACTTTACTCTATCGGGTATCGCGAAATCTCGATTTCTATTGCAATGATTCCCTTGCATGCGAAAATACCGAAATGTCGAACCTCGAACTCTTCAGGATCCTTGGACATGCATCCTTCAGATTAACGGCTATGATCGCGTCGGGAAATTGTGGATCATGATTCCTATATGCAAGAGTTTCTTGCCTTTGGAAAACTTGATGCTCCAAATGTTGACTCGTCCAGATCTCCTGCCACGTGTCCCGCCAAGATCCACGGTTGAGATCCTTTCTCGGGATTTTCAATGTCTCGATTCTCAACCTTATGAAAACCCGATGGTGCCAATATCTCGATGTCTCCTCCGGGTTCTTCCTCTGCTCCTTCAAGCTTAAACCCTGTGTAAATTTCTCGAGATCTAACGACTGACAGGATTTCGCTGCTTTCCTCTGCGAATATTGACCGTCGATTCCTCCTCCTTGAGGATTTCTTGAAAAGGATAAATGTTCTTTCTCAGAACTTGCTCTCCAATAACTGCGCTTGCAACTCCTGCTCGAACCTTCCTCGGCACAAACCTCCTGTGCTCTCTTTCAATGATATCATGAAGGTGATATACCTCCTGATCTTTTCCACTCTGATTCCTTCAGAGGAACTCGCGCGCACTCCTTGTGGCGACCCTATAAACACTTCAAGTGTTCAACTCCTTCGACTCTGCGCAACTCCTACAGCAGTAGTATTTGATTTCTTCTGTACTCAGATTCACAATGGAGACTTCTTCTTTAGCCTGTGCACTCCTTGCATGGCTTTAACAACTCAAATCCAATTCTGGGTAAATGAGAATAAAAGATAAATTACCGAGCCTTCATCAATGCACTCCTTGTGGATGAATCCAACTGCACACTTTGCAGGAATCTCCTAGATCAGATAGAGAAACAATTGAAACTCATTCTCTCTCCCTTTAAGACTTCAATTTAAAACATGAAATCACATGCATAACATATACAAAGCAATGCATAACAAGAAAGCAAACATTCCTGAGCATAACATCAATACACAGAGAAAACAACACAAACCATGAGCTTGAATCAAAGCTTCCTTCTATTAATTCAAAGGCCTATACATGGGTGTTCTTCATACAATATTCTCTGCTTTCTCTTATCTTCTCCTGAATGCTTGATAATGGCTAATGTTACAATAATACAATGAGGGTGTCTATATCTTTTTTCCCTCTCGAACTCTAAAACTGTCTAATCTGGAAATAAAATCCTATCTACCTGCATTAAATCTATTAAATGCCTCCTATCTATTTCAGACAAGAGCGTATGGCTCGAGGTCTGATACAACATACAAAAGGCGCTTTCATAAATGCATCATTTATATATTGGTTCATCATCTTGAATGAAAATTCAAAAAGTTTCGGCTGGCTTGTCCAGCTGTTCATTGCCTTCCATGTTGGCTCGCTTGTCATGGGCGATGCTCCTGCATCATACTCCTCGGCTTGAAAATATTTCATGGGCTCCTGTCCATGAGCTCCTGCATGGTCTGTCCATGCTTTTGAATCAATGATTCGCTTTCCCAGTTGGCATATTCCACTGGGTGGTTCTTCCATTTGACCAGATACTCAAAGTATTACCTCCGTCTGGTCTTTTTGCTCACCCTCTTGTCAAGTATACGCTCCATCTATGGCTTCTCTACAATCGACATCTTCTTCTGCCACTGGATTTCTGGTTGTTCATCACTTCCATCTCCTGCTTCCTCAGCCTTATATGGGTATAATTCGGAGACATTGAATGTCGGAGATATTTTGATCTCATCCGGCAACTCAATTTCATAAGCGTTTTCTCCCAATTTCTTTAGGACTCTGCATGGCCCAATTTTCTTCATTTTTAGCTTGTTGTATGTTCCCCTTGGGAACCTTTCCTTCCTTAGATGTGCCAGAACTAGATCTCCAACCTCAAACTGAAGTTGTCTCCGATGCTGATCCACTCTGTGCTTATATTCTCGATTTGATTCCAGCAATCGCTCCTTCACCCTGCTATGAAGATCTTTCATTTCCTCTGCAAATTCTTCAACATTTGTGCTCTTAGTCATTATCTGCTCTGAATCCTTCAGTTCAGATACTCCTCTTGGTTGCCTGCCATATACAATCTCAAATGGACTCTTTCCTGTGCTTTTGTTCACTAAATCATTGTACGCAAACTCTGCCTGTGGAAAAACATTATCCCAGCTGCTATGGTGCTCTGTCACCAGGCTTCTTAATAAGTCTCCTAGGCTTCTATTCACCACCTCTGTTTGCCCATATTTTTGAGGATGATAGGCTGAACTAAACATCAAGTCAGTTCCCATCTTCTTCCAGAGTGTCCTCCAGAAATGTCCAATGAACTTCGTATCCCTGTCTGATACTATGCTTCTGGGTAAACCATGAAGTCTAACGATGTCCTTGAAGAAAAAGTTTGCGATATGAGTCGCATTGCTGGTCTTCTGGCATGGAATAAAATGTACCATTTTGGAAAACCTATCAACCATGAAAAAGATCGAATCATGTCCTCTTTGCGTCCTCAGTAATCCCAATACGAAATCCATGTTGATTTCATCCCACGGCCTTTCAGGTATGGGTAAGGATTGATAGAATCCTGCATCTGCTTTCTGCCCTTTGAATGCTGGCAAATTCTACACCTGTCAATAAAATTCTTGACATCTGTTCACATCTTCGGCCAAAAATATGCTTCGCTCAGCTTTTCAAATGTCTTGTCGTGGCCAAAATGCCCTGCTAATCCACCACTATGCTTTTCTTTTAGTAGATTCTCCCTCATGGAGCAATTCAAAATGCATAACTGATTGTCTCTGAACAACAGTCCATTTTGGATCATGTAATCTATCCACAGGTTTCTATCTCTGAGAACTGGTTTCTCAGCTGTCTCATATGCCTCTGCAAAATCTGCATCACCTACATACATGTCCTTAAGATTTTCAAATCCCAATGTCTTAACTCGAAATTCCTGCAGCAACAAACACTTCCTGCTCAAAGCATCAACCACTTTGTTAGCAGTCCCTGAAATGTGTTTAATTACAAATGTAAAATTCTGCATATACTCTACCCATTTTGCATGTTTCTGATTCAGCTTCTCCTGCTGAGTCACAAACTGTAATGCATGATTATCACTATACAGAATAAATTCTTTCGGGATCAAATAATGCCTCCACTTCTTCAGTGCTTGTATGATAGCATATAATTCTTTATCATACATGGAGTACTTCACCTTTGCCTCATCTAGCTTCTCACTGAAATATGCAATTGGTCTGTCCTCCTGGTTCAAGACCACTCCTATGGAAAAGCCACTTGCATCACATTTCACTTGGAATACCTTCACAAAATCTGGCAGCACCAAAATCGGTTGTTCGGTGATCTTTCGCTTCAACAGATTGAAGCTCTTCTCTGCCTCTTCAATCCAATGAAAATATTTATGTCTTTTCTTGACAGTATCCATCATTGTTGCACTAATTCCACTGAAATTCCTGATGAATTTTTGGTAGAAACTAGCCAGTCCATGAAAACTTCTCACCTCGAAAATGTTTCTCGGTGATGGCCAATTCTTAATTACCTCCACTTTACTTGGATCCATCTTTAATTCATTTTCCGATATGACAAAACCCAAGTAAATGAGTTCTTTCTTAATAAATGAAGACTTCCTCATGTTGATCAACAACTTCTCTTGCTGTAGCTTCCTCATTACTGCAGCTAAATGCTTCAGATGTTCTTCCTTTGTTTTGCTAAAACTCAATATGTCATCCAGATAAACAATGACAAACTTACCAATGAATTCCTTCAGCGCTTCATTCATTAACCTCATGAATGTACTCGGTGCATTCGTCAAACCAAACAACATGACTAGCCATTCGTACAACCCTTCATTGGTTTTTAAGGTTGTCTTCCACTCATCGCCTTCCCTCATGCGAATCTGATGGTATCCACTTTTCAAATCAACCTTTGAAAAAAAAATTGCTCCACTTAGACAGTCCATCAAGTCATCCATCCATGGCAATGGAAACCTGTACCTAATGGTTATTTTGTTAATGGCTCTGGATTCTGTACACATTCTCCAACCTCCATCCTTCTTTGGACTTAGTACCGTTGGAACGACACATGGACTTAAACTTTATCTGATCAGTCCTTTATCCAACAGTTTCTGCACCTTCCTTTTAACTTCTTCGTTCTCCTGCGGCGTCAACCTGTACGCAGCCTTGTTTGGCAAACTAGCTCCTGGTATGAGGTCTATATGATGACTCACACTCCTCATCGGCAGCAACGAATGAGGTAATTCGTCTACCACAATGTCAGCGAACTCTTCCAGCAGTTCCTGAATTTCTTCCGACAGATCATCCACTCTCGTGCTGGTCAAAACGATCCTTGGTTTCCTGACCACAAAGAATTGTGGATCTTCCTTCTTCTTTACTTCTGCCAGAAGTTCCTTCCCACTCATGAGAAGTACAATACTTCTCGGTTCTGGTTTTACTTCTTTATCTTTAATTGGAAGTAGCATATGTGTTATTCCATTCTTCTCCAAAGTATACGTATTCATTTTCCCATCATGAACTACATTCCTGTCATATTTCCATGGTCTTCCTAGCAATAAATGACATACATCCATAGGAATAACATCACAGAGTATTTTATCATTATATCCTCCTATCTTGATGTCAACTAAGCATTGTTTAGTGACATTTACCTGATGTCCCTTTTGTAGCCATCAAACTTTATATGGACTCGGGTGATCAGTTGCCTCCAACTCCAGCTTTTCTACCATCTTGGTTGAAACGAGATTGTTTGTGTTTCCACTGTCCACAATAACCTTGCATTTCCTATCTTTGGTCTTGCATGTGGTTCTGAAAATTCGGTTTCTCTGAGCTGTGTCCTCCACCTCTTTCTCAGGTGTTAAGAGAACCTTATGCATCATCAACGACCTTCCATCTTCTGCATCTTCTGCCTCAGAATTTCGCCTCTGTGCCTCGGTGATGTGAGCTTCTCCTCCATCCTTCTTCCTATCTGGACAGTCAACTACCTTGTGTCCATTCTTCCCACATGTGTATCATGTGATGACTCCACCTCTGCCTCTTCCTCTACCTCTGGTACGAGGAAATGTGTTATTATCAGCGTATCCTCCGCTCTGTTCTATCTGCTGCCTTCGCTGTTCAGCGTGCTGGCCTCGCTGTGAACTTCCACCTCTTTCTGTTCTCATTTGAGGCTTCTTCCAGTCATCCTTAGTTTTTTGGAACTTGTCTTGGGCAATTGATTTACCTCTTGGTTGGCTCTTACCTCGGCCTCGCTGTGCTATCTTTTGGCTTAGCTTTTATTCTTCTTTCAACGCCATCTGATACGCATCCTCAACCATTCTGATGGTTGTCATACTCATCTCATCTTGGATATCGTATCTCAAGCCATTCATATATTTGGAAACTTTTTCATCATCGCTCTCCCGATGACCTGCTCTGATATTGAGCTTGTAGAATTCCTCAGTATACTCCTTTACTGTCATCAACTTCTGTCTTAGGTTATTCATTCTCCTGAACAGTGTGATTTGATAATCCCTTGGGATGAACTTTGCCTTCATATTCACAATCATTCAATCCCAGATTTTGATCTTTTGTTTACCTTTGGAACGTCTATCTGCTTGAAGCTTGTCCCACCATAATGCTGCGTGTCCCTTCAATTTTGTGACAGCATGTCATATCTTCTTATCCTCTTCGATATCTTCATAATCAAAGTAAGTGTCAAGAGCTCTGATCCAATCTAGAAGCTCTTTTGCATCCAGATTTCCTTCATAAGTCGAAATTTCCATCTTTGTCTTTGAACTAATCTGGGCAATAGTTTTAATTAATCGCTCATTGGCTGCATCTTTGGCTACAACTTCTCCTTGTTGTTCAGCTTCAACTTCATCTTCGGAGTCACTCAGATCTCTAGCATTGGTTGTGCGTCTCTGCGCTGCTTCCATATCTTCTAATCTCGCTTGAAGATCATGTATCTACCTCTCCATATCTGGCACCTGTGCTTGTCTCCCTCTGCCTCTCTGGTTTCCCCTATCCTCCGGATCGGGTGATTATCTTTCTCTCCTCAGCGGCATGGTGAAATTTTCCTTCCTCCTCTTCTATAGAAAACATAGAAATTTTCTCGCTCTGATACCACTTAACGCAGACGACCACTCAAGGCACGTCCGCTTCCACCAGGACCTTCTCTTGCTTCAGCCCGAAGAGATAAAATGCTCTTCAAATCCCTTATCGGGACTTCTCTACTCCCATAGGATCCTCCTGACGATCTCCCTTTGCCCTATCAGGAAATCAGACCTCGCGTGATCGTGAGTCCTGTGCCCATAGATTCAGGTCTCACAAATCCCTGAAACTCGATGAGTATTCACTTCATGATTTCCTTTGCTCTTATCGGGAACTTCCCCGTCGGGAAATCAAAACTTACAAGGTTTTAAGTCACTCACCTCACGAATCCCCGATTCCCGATCTCCGATGATACTCTCTGCTCCTCTTAGCTCCCTCTGGCTAAATATTTCACATATGACCTGCTAGTCCACAAGACCACAGTCCTTCCCCTATCGGAGTTTCAGACTTCACGGAATTGAAATGTATGGAACTCACACCCTTGGAATTCCCGATTCTTCGATTTTCGATGCCACCTGGTGTTGACTCCAGCGAGGGTTGACCCTTCACCACCTGTCCTCCACTATGGTGCTTATGGTCCGCACTCTAGTGGTGATCGGGAAATCGCGTTTCGAAATTTCATGATTTCTGTTGCACAAATTCACAGACCCTTCCAAGTCCCAAACTCCGATATACAATGACATCTGTCCTCCACTGAAGGCTATGAATGTGGGACCGTCACGTTTCGGGATTTTGTGACTTCTCCTGTCGTGAGTTTCTCGTCACCAAGAATCCCGAAATGCCGAACCCCGATGCACTTGCTAACTCTCTCCTCCACGTCACCACTCCACTCTGCTCTATCGGGTATCGCGAAATCGTGATTTCTATTGCAACGATTCCCTTGCATGCGGAAATCTCGAAATGCCAAACCCCGAACTCTTCAGGATCCTTGGACACATGTCCTTCAGATTAACGGCTCTGATCGCGTCAGGAAATCGTGGATCGCGATTCCTATATGCAAGAGTTTCTTGCCTTTGGAAAACCCGATGCTCCAAACGCCACGCGTCCCGCCAAGATCCACAGTTGAGATCCTTTCTCGGGATTTTGGGACTTTCAAGATCTCAATTCTCAACCTTATGAAAACCCGATGGCGCCAATATCCCGATGTCTCCTCCAGGTTCTTCCTTTGCTCCTTCAGACTTAAACCCTGGGAAACTTTCCTGAGATCTAACGGCTAATGGGATTTCGCTGCTTTCCTCTACGAATCCTGACCATCGATTCCTCCTCCTTGAGGATTTCTTGAAAAGGCTAAATGTTCTTTCTCAGAACTTGCTCTCCAACGCCTGCGCTTGAAACTCTTGCTTGAACCTTCCTTGGCACAAACCTCCTATGCTCTCTTTCAACGATATCATGAAGGTGCTATACCTCTTGAGCTTTTCCACTCTGATTCCTTCAGAGGAACTCGTGCACACTCCTTGTGGCGACCCTGTAAACACTTCAAGTGTTCAACTCCTTCGACTCTACGCAACTCCTGCAACAACAGTATTTTATTTCTCCTGTACTCAGATTCACAACTGAGACTTCTTATTCATCCTGTGCACTCCTTGCATGACTTTAACAACTCAAATCCAATTCTGGGTAAATGAGAACAAAAGCTAAACTACTGAGCCTTCATCAACGCACTCCTTGCGAATGAATCCAACTGCACACTTTGCAGGAATCTCCTGGCTCAGATAGTGAAACAATTGAAACTCGTTCTCTCTCCCTTTCAGACTTCAGTTTAAAACATGAAATCACATGCACAACATATAAAAATCAATGCATAACAAGAAAGCAAACATTCCTGAGCATAACATCAATACACAGAGAAAACAACACAAACCATGATCTTGAATCAAAGCTTCCTTCTATTAATTCAAAGGCCTGTACATGGGTGTTCTTCATACAATATTCTCTGCTTTCTCTTCTCTTCTCCTGAATGCCTGATAATGGCTAATGTTACAATAATACAATGAGGGTGTCTATATCCGTTTTCGCTCTCGAACTCTAAAACTGTCTAATATGGAAATAAAATCCTATCTACTTGCATTAAATCTATTAAATGCCTCCTATCTATTTCAAACAAGAGCGTATGGCTCAAGGTCTAATACAACATACAAAAGGCGCTTTCATAAATGCATCATTTATATATTGGCGCATCATCTTGAATGAAAATTCAAAAAGTTTCGGCTGGCTTGTCCAGCTGTTCATTGCCTTCCATGATGGCTCGCTTGTCATGGGCGATGCTCCTGCATCAAGACTACAATATTTATTTCTAGAATCTAGTAGGATGGAAGATAAACTTCCTCATGTAGAAAATACGTTTTATTCCTTTGAGGAAAATGATACAACAGATCCCTCCAGGCTAGTAGTGCAATTTTTGAGCAAATGTGTTAAATGTATTGTGCCAAGAAAAGGCAGCACCTCCGAACACCAATGAGATAGCCTATACACACCATTTATACGGATCATTATTAGAATACCAACTTATTCTGAGCTAGAGAACGAGAAGGAAAAATGCCTCCGCCAACATAGCAAAGAGACAAGGGATATCCAATTGAAGCGTTTTAGATTTTACATTTTGTAAGTTTACTATTTTAGAAGTAAGGAGAATTCCAACCGCTTAGGGTTGAGAATCTTTTGTATAAATGCGTGTTTAAAATATTGAACAAAGTATTATTCTTACCATATTGTAACTAAGAAAACTCATCATTTGTGAGTATTAATACAAGTGCATACAAGGATTCCAAATTTTATGTAGTTTGAGTTATGTGCCCTTCTTGTATTCCATATCTCCAGTGTTCTTTATGTTACTCCATGATAAGTGAATGATTTCAAATTAGTATAACATCTACTGTAATCACTTTTTATTTAGTTATTTAATAAGCAAGCAGTTTTTCCTCTGTACTTGCTATTAGAAAATACAAGACCTGCAAGCTACTTGGATCACTATATCATATATCCTTTCAGGGGTGCACTCTACATTTTATTCTACTGTAAACAAGGTAAGATTCATCTGTCATTGGTGCCTTAGTTCATTTAAATAGTTTTGTAATTTTCTCCCTCATCATTCAACTTGATTAATTGACTTAGACGACGAAACATGACCTCTGTTCTATTCAAATATTAATTCACTACTACATATGGGCGGATTATTCCACGAAAATTTTCCATGCTTCAACTAGTTTCATATTTTTTTTAAACAGGGCAATATTTTCATCGCTATTGCCACGAAAGTTCGTTGCAATATCAACGAAAACCTTATTTAAATCTAGTCGGGATTTTTGTCGCTATAGCGATGAAAATTTTGCCTATCTCATTGGTCGGTGTTAATGGCTAGTTGACTATTTTATCTATATATACGTGACTTTAAGAGAATTTGCAACACAATTGCTATAGTTGCAACACTGTTCTTGGATTTTGTTTGAGCTGTTTATTTTTTTCATCACCCACTGGTTGAA
>JZKD02S1896862.1:25204-38528 GCA_000966675.3 Picea glauca | reverse complement strand
GTTGTAATAGGCCAACATATCATAGTGATGAATTTAGATTACAAGGATATGATGAAAGTGAGCAGACAGGTTCAAATCAGCAGTTGATCATGCATGTTTCCCCAACAAATATTGATCAGTCCACATTTAACATTCAGATTAGTAAAGGCAGCAAGAAACAACATTTCAGTCAATCTGAATTTTTTATTTTCGACTTCTTGAAGTCTGAATTTCAAAATTGTAAGTACCTGCTCCCGGGGCATGTTTTGAAATTTACAGTTGCTCCTGTCATTTGTTTTCTCAAATATGGAAGTGTAATTAAGTTTGTTAGTCGGATACTTGCTTGGTTGATTTGGAAGTTTTCCTATACTTGAACAAAGCAGTGATATCAGTTAGAGTAGGTGATGTATATAAATAAGCTTGACTTTGAGCACTAGAGTACAACAATGGTTTTCACTATGTTTCCAATTTAGTTTGAAATCTAGCATGATTTTGTTTTAAAGCATTACGACTCTGTAGCCCAATGAATGCATAAGTGGTTTTTTGTTTCAGAAAGGTGCAAGTAAAGCGACAGAGTTCAGAGTTTGATAAGGATGATTTAAGGTCACCCAATTGATGAAGGCATGTGGTCTACTATTCTTGGTGCTTTGCAGCAAAGCACCATCCCTAGATGGAGCCTTTGTTGGAACAAATATTGAAATTTTTTCTTTCGGTAACTTAGGAGAGAAAAAATTTATAGTGTTTAAGTACCGAAAGTGTAGATGTGAGAAAACAACCATTTTTTTGTCACACACATCACTAAATGTTCTCTACCTGTCATCTTCTGTCAAATAACGCCGAAATCAGCCCCAAATGCCACAACAGTATAACAGTCAGAAGCCAACTCATGAAAAATCCAAAGACAGGGTTCACATGAGAATCAAAGAAATGTACCATATGTTTGAGCGTTGAGTCACAAGGAGAATGAATGGAAGCATTGGTAGTGGAATGATCGCATACACCAAGCATTAAGCCACATGGAGAAAAAGCTCACGAGTCGGGATTTTTGGCCGTCGAGGATTTGGCCAATGTAGATATTTTAATAACTACAACCCTGATCCTCGAATTCACTAAAGTATTAAAAGATAATTTAGGTTAATTAAAGATTAAGAAATATTAACGTTAATAAATCTCATCGCAATTTCGTGACTCGGGATTTCTCGCATCAAGCATTATTGAAGTCCCAACACTTAAATCTACGAAAGGTTAAAGATTAATTGTTAATCATGATTAATTAAGAGATTAAGACAAATGATTATTATCTAATTAATCCCATCGTGATTCAAGATTCCTTTCATGTCATAACTCTTGAAGACATGATACCCAAAACCACGAAACCCGAAAACACAAAATCGGGACTTTAGTCATATGCAAAATTGCTTTAGAAAAACACAATTTTGTCAGCCGCGGAGAGGTCGTTTTCCTCATTCGAATAGTCGACCGACATATTAAAATCCTAATATTTCCAGTGGTGTCTTCATAATTTCATTTGGAGCTTGGGAGGGCAGTCAAAAGTCCCCCTAAAGACGAACTTTGTTTTAAAAAATGTGGTGTTTTTTACTATGCTGAGTCATCATTTTCAAATGACGATTCTAAGTGATTGGAGTATCATTTTGAGAAACAATTGGAGGATTTTGTGCCTAAAACATTAGAGATCATTAGCCTCTCTCATTTTTCCTATATGTGTCACATATTGGAAGAATCAAATCCATCTCCAAGCCCTAATTTTCGGATTTCATATTTTCCTGTTTTGACACATGTTTGTTAAATGCATATTTGGGGAAAATGAAAATGGATCTTAGGGAACTGAGAGAGGTTTTTGCTCAGAATAAACAAATTCACAAAATGATATTTCATGTTATACACAGATTTCACTATTCGAGAGATACAGATCCATAACCACAACCCCCATTTTCATCAATTTAGCCCATTTTCTATGGAAGAAAGTTTCAAGAATTGGTTGTAACTGTTGTTATCTTTTAGATTAGAGAGGATTTCGAACTCAATACATATATGAGGCATATTTGTAAAATAGAGCGGGAAAAAGGGGGGGGGGGGAAGTAGTACTCCTCGGACTGTAATATTTTGCTTTCATGTTTAATATAAGAGTGCAAAGTCATTTTCGATCTATAGCACAGAGTCTTGTGATGTTGGTTACAGGGTTTGTCTATTGCTCAGTTTTCATACTATTCCATTCACTTTTTCTTCCTGATTTGTAACGTGTGTTTGTAATGGAGTTCATCCATTTATTAGATGTTCTATTGTAGGACAAGTTATAGGTTATTTCTTGCAGATATATGAAGGTTCATAATTCATCCTTTGCTAGATGCTCTGTCCTATCTATCTCTTTCCACTAATTTATGCTTGGAATTCATTCATTGCTAAGTGCTCCTTTCATTTTGATATGTTTTCTCTTTATTCTGTTGTCATAATTTTAATAAGTCCTTCCCTCTATAATCAACTTCTATCTCGCCTCTTCTCCATGGATTTCCATTTCCGAAACACTCTTATTACTTGCTTGATCATTTGAATCCATGCCCAATGGACTACTTTTCGGTCCAACCCATCAACCCTAAAACCTCAAAACTTTCTTTTACCCACAGATCTGCCCATTGTTAATCTTATTGAATATCTTATCATGACATATATTCGAGAGATCCCTATCGGGTTGGGAGGGGAAACTTCTAATCAAAAGTGGTTCATGGTTATCTCAGAATTTACTTGCACACAACCCAAATCAAGTTCTGAATGATAACTTATTTTTTCATTTAAAATGTGCTAAGGCTTGGCTCTGTTATAGCCTAGAACCAACTCTTGCAACAACATCCTTCATGACCTACCTGAAATTACATGAATAATTTACCAAAGTTCACAGGAGAGGGAGATTTAATGGCAATAAAGCACATAAACTTTTTCGACCAATTCTCTGATATCCTCAACATTGAGCATGAGGATGTTTATTCGAGACTTTTGGTGCAAACCTTTGAAGGCCAAGTAAGACTTTGGTTTCGATGGATTCCAGTGGGATCTATAGCATCTTATGAGGCACTAGAAACTGCCTTCTTAAGGCAATGGGGAGAGAGAAAAGATCACTTGTATTACCTAATAGAATTCGAGGCTTTGAGAAAAAATAATTTAGATTCAGTATTAGAGTTCATCCAAAGGTTTAATAAAATTTATCACAAAATTATGGCATAATTTAAACCCTCACAGCCTACAACTAAGGTAACATTTGCAGAAGATTTCAAGCCAGAATTTTCCCTTCTTTTGAGAGAAAGGAGATATGTTGATCTCACCAAAATGAAAGACGACGACATCAAAATTGAGTCCAACATGATGGAATCTGGTAAAATGAAAGTGAAAGTCAAAATAGGAAACAAAGACACTAAGCGCTTCAAGAAGGAAGTTGGAACTTTCGGATCTAGGAAGTCTGCTGAGGACAAAATGGATTATATGGCCAAAATAGTAAAATAATTATCAAACAAGATCTCCAGAATGGAATTAGACCAGGCTAATACTGATCCTTTTTCTAGGAGAGACTTCAAAAGGAATCAAAATCCACAGACCTGGTAGAGACTGGTAAAAAATGAGGATCAAAAAATCAAAGCTCCTTTAAAAACAAAAAACTTTATGCAAAGTGATGATGCACAAGATTTTGAGGGATTTGATGAAGATATAGGCAACCTCGGTGATAATGACCAAGAACCTCATCTAACCAGATAGGATTATGAAAGGTATTTAGATCAAGAACCACTATTTGGAGATGAGGTGAGTATAAATAATATGGTGGACTCCAATTATCAAGGAATCACTGACTCTATAATGGCTGAGTGCCAACAAAAATATAATTTAAGGCCTAGAGATAAAAAATTTACAACTGATCCACCAAAGAAATTTTTTTCGAGAAGTAAAAAGAATGAGACCTCTCAACCATCCACTGAAAAGCTAATGACCAAAACAAAGATAGTTGAGATGCAAGATACCAAGACGAAGACGATTGAAACAAAGGAAACACAAACCAATAGAATAGAAAAAAGATACACAAAGATACCATCCAGGGAAGCCGAAAGGAGGATTGGAAGTTTCCATCTAGAAACTTCCAATATCCATGATTCTCGGATATTGAAAGTCACACGGATTCTATTAATTTGGAAGATAATAATCCTAATATAATGTTTGGTCCACATATCGAAAATGCCAAAGATCTTGTCGCTCCTTTTTGTATCACGCTGACTGTGCATGATCACTTGCTACATAATTGTATGATGGATTTTGTATCCTCACACAACTTAATCCCCAAAGCCATTATGGAAAAAATGGGCCTCAAAGTTAATCGACCCTACCGAGACTTGTATTCATTCAATTCGAGAAAAGTTAAGTGCCTCGACATGATTAAAGATTTAGTAGTTAATCTTGCACATATCCCTGTGAAAATTATTCTCATGGATGTAGTTGTTGTTGATGTTTTTGCAAAGTATGGCATGTTGTTGTCCAGGTCTTGGGGTATTAAAGTTGGAGGATCGTTGCAACTTGATATGACTTATTCCACGATCCCAATCTTCGGTGGACAACTCACCCATCTATACAAGGAGACGCTATTAGCATATACTGTAAGTGACCCACAAAACCCAAATAACTACCCAGTATATGTTGTTGATCAGGATTTAGGGAAATTCATATTATCAATTGATGATAGTTTAGATGAATGTACAAAAGAAAGTTGTATAGAAGAAGAAAAACAAAAAATAGAAAAAACAAATAAAAATGCAAATAGTGTAAGAGTTTGGAAGATGTATTTTGATGGTGCTTCGTTGTGGGAAGGAGCGAGAGCTGGGGTATTTTTTGTGGCACATGATGATGAATTTATTATTCCTTTCTCATATAGATTTCAATGGGACATCGACTATACTAATAATGTATGTGAATATGAGGCTCTTGTCTTAGGATTAGAGGCTGCCAGAAAGTTGAAAATTGAAAATATGATAGTTTACAGTGATGCAGAATTGATTGTAAAATAGATTAGGCAGCAATATTAGACCAAGCATCCAAGGTTAAGGTCATACAGGAACTAGGCCTGGGATCTGATCAAATTTTTTTTCTCATCATTCAATATCCATCATATTCCTAGGGCATAAAATCAACAAGTCGACTCCCTAGCGAAAGCGGTTGCGACTTTCATTCCACCTATGGTTTTGAAGATGAAGTACCATATAGAAATGAGGCRCATGCCTTCAMTACTGAATAATGTTCAACACTGGAAGGTATTTGAAGATGATGAGCAGATCAGACAATTTTTAGAAATGGTYGATGAATTTTCCAAAACRCATATTGATCAGGAAAATCAAAATGACTCTACTTGGGTCATGCAAGAAGGTGAAGATCCTYGGGAGTTCCAAGATAAAATTGMTAATCACCGCATGTTGGTGCTGAAAAAAAATCAGATCCCTAAAGGTCTGATTCCTTTAGAAAKATTATTTGATCATGATGATATTCCCCTAAAGTCTACTTTGCAGCGTCAGCCTAAAGAGGTTGAAGATTGMAATATAGGCACCAAGGAAACTCCTAAGATGGTAAAGATATMTAAATACCTTCCACCAAAAATGAGAAGAAAATATGTCAATTTACTCAAGAAATACAAATATTTCCTCGCTTGGTATTATGATGAATTGATAACTTATGATACCACTATCATCGAACATAAGATCCCTTTAAATAAGGGCATCAAACCTTTAAGGAAAAAGCTCAAAAAAATAAATCCTATACTGTTGATCATGATAGAAAGGGAGGTAAAGAATCTCTTGGATGTAAAAATCATTGTTCCACTCAGATATTCCAAGTGGGTAGCCAATTTAATCCCATTCAGAAATAAAAACGTTGAAATCAGACTTTGCGTGGATTTCAGAAACTTAAATAGATCATCCTTCAAAGATAATTATCCACTAACTAAAATGGATCATGTTTTGGATAAAGTGGTCGGATCTAATAGAATGTCTATGATTGATGGATTTTTAGGTTATAACCAAATTGTAGTCCACGAGGACGATAAAGAAAAAATTGTGTTCACTACCCCATGGGGTACTTTCATGTATGATAAAATTCCATTCAGTCTGATAAATGTAGAATCCACTTTCCAATGAGCGATGGACATCACCTTCATCGGTGAAAGAGATAAGTTTGTTTTCATTTGTCTTAATGATTTAACTGTGTTTTATAAATTTGATGCACAACACTTAATACACCTCAAACAAACGATCGAGAAATGTTGAAAATTTGCTTTGTCTCTAAACCCCAAGAAATCTCATTTTGCAATGTAGGAAGGTAAACTCTTGGGCCATATAGTATCTAGAGATGGAACTAAAATCGGCCTGAA
Organism: Picea glauca; assembly: GCA_000966675.3. Taxonomy (NCBI): domain Eukaryota; kingdom Viridiplantae; phylum Streptophyta; class Pinopsida; order Pinales; family Pinaceae; genus Picea; species Picea glauca. The sequence goes on along the minus strand of JZKD02S1896862.1, from coordinate 32,140 downwards.
AAGGGTTGAAGCTATATATACAAGAAATATTCCTAGGAACAAAAAGGAAATCCAATCTTTTTTAGGAAAAATAAACTTTTTAAGAAGATTTATTCTGAACTTCACTGAAATTGTAAACTTGATTACACATAAGATAAAAAAGGATAGCAAGGTCAAATGGATGGTTGAAGAAAAAGCATCCTTCGAACATATCAAGAAAGTAATAGGGGAAGCACCTGTGTTGGCTAGTCCTGATTACATGACAAAATTCTTGATCTTCTCATTCACATCCGAACATGCAATTGCAGTTGTACTCTTACAGAAGAATGAGGAAGGGTTTGAACAACCGATAACATTATTTAGCAAAATTCTCAGAGATGCAGAGTTGAGATACGACATACTGGAAAAACAAGCATATGCAATGGTGAAGGCCCTAAAATCATTGAGGACCTATGTGTTGTATTCTAAAATAATTACCTATGTACCCACCAGTTTCTTCAAAGATATATTAGTTCAACCTAATAGCGACAGTAGGAGAGGTCGATGGCTTGCCAAGATTGAGGAATTTGATCTTGAAGCAAAACCAACAAAACTCGTAAAAGGTCAAGGCTTGGCTAAGCTATTAGCTGAATCAAATTTCAGAGGACTTGGGATAAATAATCTACAAGCTTACGAATATTTTCCAGACATAGACAAATTTGATGTTACTATACCTACAACCGATATCCAGGAAAACTTTTCTTCCTTTGTCTGGTATCGTGACATAGTTTCATATCTCTTGACTCTTCAGTGCTCGAGTGACATGACTCCTTCCAAGGCAAGAACACTGAAGTTGCACATGGTAAAATATTGTATCATGGAAAACCAATTGTATTGGAAAGACCCTTTGGGATTTTTACTGAGATGCCTAATCGAATATGAAACAGTGAGTGTAATAAATGAGTTTCATGAAGGGGTGTGTAGAGGAGAGCATGCCTAGAGGGTGACAACCTATAAAATCCTGAGAGATGGATAATATTCTCCAAAATTATTTATAGACGTGAATACTAAGGTCAAATCTTATAACTCCTGTCAATTATTCTCAGGAAAACAAAAACTTCCCGTGCTACCTTTGACCCCATTCAAGACAGAAGATCCATTTCAATAGTGGAGTCTAGATTTTATCAGAGAGATCCATCCTCATTAAAGTGCACAACACAAATGGATTATGACCGCTATATACTATTTTACTAAATGGGTCGAAGTCATTCCGACAAGAAATGCAATAGACTCAGTGGTGATAATTTGTTTGGAAGAATTTTTTTTATCTAGAATTGGTTGTCCTCGAAAGATAGTTACAGATAATGCCCAGGAATTCAAATCCATGGCGATGGTTATTTTTTGTCAAAAGTAAAATATTGTACTGGGAAATTCCAAGACTTACTATCCTCATGGAAATGAATTGGTTGAATTATCAAATAAGAGCCTAATCACTATAATAAAAAAGGTGCTAACCAAAAATATGAAATCCTGGCATGTTCATCTGAAATACGCTTTATGGGCGAATCAGATAGGCACTAAGAAGTCAATCAGAATGTCCCCTTTCCAAATGGTGTACGGGACTGACAGGGTACTACCCATAAACCTGGCTCTGTCGGTAATGAAGCTCTGGAAAGATTCAAAGGAAGAACCTAATGATATAACCCGAAGAATTAATCAATTAATAGAATTCCATCATAACAGGGCTGAGGTAGATGAGAAACTCCAGAAATACCAAGACAATATGAAATCCCTATTTGATAAATAGGCTAAATATAGGGATTTTCTTCTGGACGACCTCATTTTGAAATGGGACGCTAGGAAGGAGGATGTCGACAAACATGAAAAATTTGATCACATTTGGTGTGGACCTTTAAGGGTCATAGCTTCTGAAGGAAAGAATTTGTTCTTGTTGGAGAACCTCAACGGGCATTACCTGAAGCACTTTATGCAATAAACATGTTTCCAAACTCTCATTGTATATACCAGTTTTATTTCCTTGTTTTGATTCGTAATTTCCATTTATTTGGTAAGTTTCCACTTTCACTGTAAATACAACCAGGTTTGTTGATTTCATAAAAAACAGAAATATCAAAAATAAGTAATAGCTACTATTTATTTCTTGAGAAGTTTCTGACATTTCTCATGTTGATCTTTATGCAGAATGCTTGCTCATAGTTGAGAGATAAGAAGGTATCAGAAACATGTTTCAGCACATTGTCTTTCATCTGAAACAGGTGATAAATAAATAGTTTACTTGGTTGAAAATATAGAGAAATTCTGAGGTATGAGCTTCTGCCCTACTAACTCAAGTTAAATTTTCAAGGAGATATCACTAAGTATGATAGAAGTTTCATATTTACAAATATTTTCACCTAATCTACAACTAGAGGAATATAAAATTACGGTTTAATTTTCAAGAGTTTTCTCTGGATAAAATATAATTAAAAGTAAAAATTAAATTAAATTAAAATTAAAAAAATGAAATAAAATTTAGAATAAGAAAGTAAGCAATAAAAAGACCTTAAAGAAAAGAATTTGAGAATCAATAAACAAACTTGCATAGGAGTGACCGTGTTCACAATAGAACATCTGAATCCTCATTCCGTTTTTTCTACTTATCCTCAAGTTGTTTTTTCATGTGATTCTAAATATATTTTCTTGATCTTCATGGATGAAAAATGACTTCACCTTAACTATGAGAGCTCATAAAAAATTCTTCAACATGAGAATAGGAAAATAATCCTTATGATTCCTCTAAATTTAACTGAAAGAAAGTATGTTTGGGCTAATCCTAACTACTTTATCTTTTCTAACAGATTTAAATCGATTAGTTTCACTCAAGGAAAGTCCCTGGAAATTCAAAGTTCCCCTTGAGAACTTCCTTGTAGGCAAAGGTGTTTTGAAGGTTGGAAGAGGATTAACCCAGAGTAATCAAAGTGAGTTGACAGACCTCTGTTGCTAAATTATCAACATATATCATCCCTGGTATATCACATACAAATTGATTTCCCCCACTTCATGTTTATAAAAAATATAAGACAGATGGTGAAAGGAAATTCATAAAATTATTGCCCCCATCTAGTCCAAAAAAGAGATGATGAAAGGAAATTCATTAAATGATTTCCCTCATATTGGCATTTAAATGCAAAATTACTAATTAAAGTGGTGAAAGGAAATTCAATGTGGGAATTAGATAACTTCACCAGGGTACTGAACAGGCTCGCTGGCAGTGAAGCAAGGTCTATGATATCTGCAAGGCTATTATATAAGTATTATAATGTACTCTAGTAACTAGTTCTCGTTTCGACTAGATCTACATTCTAAGCCAACATGGGACTCCCTGACTGAAACATTAAAATTACTTTGCCTTGATGCAAACAAAATTGAGTAGAGTCTGACAGATTAGTTAAGGTTTTTTTTATTATCTTAATAAAATATGAAATTAGTTCTAAGAAAAAGAATCCATTAATAAGCCTAAGCCCAAGGTCAGTGAATGATTAAGTTTTGAAAGATTTCAGAGATATGAATGAAGTCCAAAGTCCTCTATGTGTCCTTTTTGTTTTTCAGAATGTTTTTCACATAAATGCAATAATGATTCCATATACCCAATAAATGCATTTGGTCTATTGTTCTTTTGCGTCTTGCAGGGAGACACAATCCCTAGATGGATCCTATGTTGGAACACATATATTTTTATAAACTTTAGACTTTAAATAGTTTTCATTCTCGTTCAAATAAAAACAACGCGCGCTTGATTCTCACCATTGATGAAGTCTTCCTTTTAATCAAATGACCCTAATCTCTTAAAAGTTATGGAGCCGCATGTTCGTTAAAAAGTCAAATCACTAAAGACTACATTCGAAGTGTCGCGTTTCGGAGTTTCATGATGCAAGCATTTCAACATGTAGCAACTCCAAAGTCCCGATATTTGAAATCGTGAAATTGTCTTAAGCATTAAACCAGATTATTTAAAAGGGTTAAACATGATTAAAATTAACTAATCATATCACAATTTTTCATTTGGGGGATCCTTCCTTGGGCGACTATCAAAGTCCCGATATTTGAAATCATGAAACTATCTTAGGTTAATCACGATTATTTAAAAGGGTTAAACATGATTAAAATTAACTAATCATATCACGATTTCACGTTTCAAAAGTCATACCTTGAACTTTTATAGGATATCCCGAGACCCGAAATTCCAAAATTTACCCAGCGATAAGTGTGATTAACTGATACATTAACGATGATTATCACGTGATTAATCCTTCGCTGAATAATGACTCGAATAAATTCAAATTTCATCTATGCTTTTCCCAAAAAATAATGAAATTAATAATTGATTTATGAGAATCATTCCAAATGATATCTTGGACCATCGCCTAAATCTTATTCATTAAGGAAATTAAATGCTTCATCAATAGAGGTATTGGTTAATCGATGTAATTAAAGGAAAACGATATTGAATTTTATTTTCATTGTGTGTTTTTACTGAGCAACAAGTTTTCAAGATAAATAATTTTGTGCATTCCCTGTGACAGATAATAGAGTTATGTGGCCTGATACCATGGCTCCATGAAAAGCAACTAAAGCGCCTAGTGAAAGTTTGAGCCAGAACACAGATGCCCTTTCTGACACCTCGCCCAGAAGCATAGACACCATTAAATCTTGGACACAAGTATTCAATATTCTACAGTATGAATTGGTCAATTTCCCAGATGATTCAGGTGATGAGGAGACAAAGACCCTGGCTACCAAATACAAAACTATAGCCCAATCAGATCTACATAAGATAGCAACGAGGCCTAGACTCTTGTCTTACAATGATATGATTGGTTGGGCGCTGAAAAACGTTGATATCCTGACCAGGACCATCTTCAATTCACAAAAGGTCACAGTTGGGTCTTTTCAGCCAAAACATTTACAGGTAATGTACCAATTGTCTCCAGCACCCAATTTCATTTACAATGCCAATTTCCTAATAGAATTTGACAAGAAGGAATGTGTCCAATATGGAAAAAACCTGCCTGACTTAATTAAGGATTGGTACTCTCACCCTGAGAAGTTCAGAGCTGACTCCCATGGCATATACGTAGTCTCTTCAATAAATCCTCATAATGTATATAGCGATGATGATGTGTAGACTCTATGGGAGGGAAAACACAACCCATTTCTTGTTACCATGGGTGCCTATTATGCATACAATGGCATAGGGGTATTCTTTTGATTGGTCCAAGATGTTTTTAGGCAGTTTGGTTAGTGATATTACAGAATGTCAGTCATAGAAATCCAAGGGGAAACCTGCCCCATTCTTCATGTTATCTTATATCATAGACGTCGTATGTTTTATGACACATTTTCCTCTGATGAGATGGAACTAGACTCCAACTAGTGATGAGCCCATACATGTTTATCATTTGAAACTCTGGGAGGATAAAGAAAAAGATTTATTCTATGAAATTTTCAACTGGGTGGTGGTGCCGATGCATAGAGTTATATATGGTTTCCCACCTCCCAGGATTTCTGACAAAATAGTGGCTAATCTAGTCAAGATAGTTGACTGGTACATTGAAGAACATTTCTCTTATATTAGGGTTTTCAGTTGTTTAGTTCCTCCACATGATCTGCCTAAATTTTTACCAGATCGATTGGTGTGTCGCGAAGTAGAACATCAAACTATGCATGGGGGAATTAGTAAGGATCTGAAAGCAATACAGAATGTTGGATTACTGAGAGGGGGATGAATCAGTAATAGAGAAATTTAATCCTTTTTAACCATATAATCCAAGTGTTATATCAATGTAGAATTATCATCCAATAACTATAGATTAAATAAACAATGAACAAATGAACAGTCATACACATACACAATACACCAGTGTTTTACATGGAAACCCAAAGCAAGAGAAAACCACAGAATGTGTTTTCTTATATGTCTTGAATAATTACATTCATTGGAAGCACCAACTTCCTTTGTTTTCCAGCTGCAACTGGAAGGAGGCTCCAACCCCCTAGTTTCTCAGGCTACAACCTGAGGGAAGCTCCAACTCCCCAATTCTTTGTCTACAACCAAGGAGGCTATAACCCCCTATGTTCTTCGGCTACAACCACCTATCCTTGCCCCGTCCAACTGAACTGAAGTAGAAGTAGAATGATGGAACCACTGTCACACTATCACTATGAGATATACCAATGTAAACCTATACCAATCAACCTATACCAAACAACATGTACCATGCATCAACCATGCATCAACATGTACCTCAACCTATAATCAACCTGTACCATAAACAAGTGCATCAACCATGCACCAACCTGTACCTCAACCTGTAATCATCATGTACCAAACAACCTATACCATGCATCAAGCTGTACCATAAACAAGTGCATCAACAATGCATCGACCTATACCAACTGACCTATAATCAACCTGTACCATAAACAAGTGCATCAACCATGCACCAACCTGTACCTCAACCTATAATCAACTTGTACCATAAAAAAGTGCATCAACCATGCACCAACCTCTACCAACCAACCTATAATCAACTTGTACCATAAACAAGTGCATAAACCATGCACCAACCTGTACTTCAAGCTGTACCATGAACAAGTGCATCAACCATGCACCAAACCTGTACAAATAACCTACCACAACAACTTGTCCAAACAACCTATCACAACAACCTGTATCATCAATTATATCAACCAAATCAGATCTACTCACCAATATCAATCACCAAGATAAGTCTCAAAGATGTGCATCAACCAAGTATAACAAAAAAACTCATAATCATCACCAAGATCAATATGTTCTTCTGATAATACAAGTATGCTACATCATCCATAAACCATGTGTCAACAATACTACTAATAAGTGCCTCCAACCATGTACCAAGTATGTACCAATCATGTATCAACTACTCATCAACTATG
>JZKD02S1896862.1:5022-20429 GCA_000966675.3 Picea glauca | reverse complement strand
CCATAGCTAGCTTTCATCTTCCTCTCCTAGACAACACTTTTCATTTCCAATTTCACGTAACACATATATGTTGCTTGAAGTTCTCGTAGTTGTAGCAATCAATTTTCCTAAACCTTCTTTTCTTATCTCGCACTTTTGTGAATCAAAAGTAAATTGATGACCTTGGTCACAAATTTGAATCACACTTAGAAGATTATGTTTCATATCCTCTACTAGTAGAACATTTTATGCCTTTGTATTATTGTTCCCAATTCTGACTATGATTTTTCCAATTATTTTGGTTGAATCATCATTTTCGAAGGATATTGATCCATCTCTTTCCTTTCGTAATGTAAGAAACATGTCTCTATAACCTGTCATGTGTTTTGAACACCCACTGTCAACATACCAACCATGTTTCTTCTGCTTAGCTTGTAGAGAGAGTGTGCATTCTTCATTTCTATACTAATCCCGCTTTCTTATCCATGTCCTTTTCTGAGGTTCATGTCTGTGAATATTGTTATTTTGTTGTGATTATCTAGGAGGGACTGTCATTCTGCAAATCTTTGGCCATGTGTCCAAAATTGTTACATTTGTAACATTCCACTTCAATGCTCAAATATTCAAACCTATTGTAACTTCTTCTTTGTGTTTCACTAGGCCTTCTTAGATAACCTCTTTGTGTATGACTTTCAAAGTTGTTTTTGTTCATGTTTCTAGATCTGCAATTCACAACTTTGTGTCCAAAATTATTACATGCATAACATAAACCAAAAACAATAGTTTGATACCTGGGAATTGAAGATATTCTGAAAGGAGGTACTCTTATGAATTTTTCTTCTTTCTGAGGCCTATCTATCAGTTGTTGATTCTGAAATCTGAATCTTCTCGGTGGAGGAGTGTCTCTGTTGTTGGAGTCGCCTTTGTTTTTTCTATTCTGTTTAAAATTTCATATCTGAATGCTTGAAGTCGAAAGCCGGTTTTCATATTTTCCTTTATTTTTTCCCAAAATCTCAGAAGTATCATCACGCAAACAACGATGTCTATCATACTCTTAAGGCACAATTTATTTTCTTTTAATCGTTTAAATGAGTCTCTCCTTTTTACCTCAGGATGTCGCATGTTGGAAGTTATAGATCACATAGTTTACAAGTCCCGAGGGGCGAAATGGTGAACTAGTTTTAAAAAGTTTACCCAGATCATTACCGAGAGTAAAAATACTCTAAACTGTAGCTAAGCATCATCGAGATTTTGCGTCTCGGCATTTTCTAACTCCAAAATTCTTACCGTCGTAACCCTGATAATTGAAACCATGAGATTCTTGTTTTAGTAACCTATGTTAATGTTAAAGGTAAAAAGTTTAGCCGTAGTTAATATCTGTCAGGAATTCACAACTCGGCGTATTTTCCTTCAAAAGTAATACCTTCAAAGCCCCAAGTCGCGAAGTTGCGATATAAATAAAAATGAAATTAATTAAACATTTAATCCGGTTTTATCCTCCAATTTAATCAAATCATATCATCGTGATCTCGTGATTTCGCAACTCGGCATACAAGCCTCCCGAAAGTTATACCTTCGAAGCCCCAAGTCACGAAGTCACAATATAAATAACAACGTAATTAATTAAATGCCTAATCATGGTTACGTTTTTTATTAACCAAAGCTAATTGTCACAATCTCGGGTCTTAGAGATTCAAAGGGTTAAAGCAAAAGCTCATGACAAGGCAAGTGCCGAAAGATTAATTAACATTTAAAAATGCCTGATTAATTAAGCTAAGCCAACATTTTCATTGTTTTAATACGAAAATTAATATGCATAGTCTCCGAGGTGATTTTAAACTTTATTTTCGCCAACTTTCATTACAGACTGTCAAAATTTATGACATTAATTAGAAATGAGGTGAATTCACAACGGTTTGGTTTTTATTGCTAAATTTATATTTAAGAACGATTTGACTGTTCTATCCCTAAGGACGACCTGGTTTTAAATAGTTGAGACACTGATTTTTTATTTGTTGTCTCAAATTTCATTTCTATTCTACGCAGAGCCAACTTTTCGCGAGTGAACTAATTTATGTATGTATACATATTTTTATCGCAGGAGAGCTAAAGTAGAATCTCCCGCCATGGCTCCATGAAAAGCATCTAAAGCCAATGTCGAGGTTTCAGGACAAGTTTCAGACAACATTTCTAATACTTCACCTCAAAGTGTCAACTCTGTCAGGACTTGGTCATATATTTCTGAGGTTCTACAGTCTGAATTGGTAGATGTTTCGAATGATTCTAGTGAAAATGAAAAATATGACCTGATCACCAAGTATAATATCGTCGTCTAGGCTCAAATGCATAAAGTAGCGGCTAGGCCATGTCTGCTCCCTTACTACAATATGATCCGGTGGGCATTAGAACATGTAGATATACCAACCAGAACCATCATCAATGAGAAGAGGGTCACCATTGGGAATTTCAGACCCGAACAATTGCAGGCTATGTACAAATTTCCAACCGTGTCAGAATTTGTTTACAATGCCGAATTCCTGGAGAATTTTAAACAAAAGGAATGTGTGCAATACGACAAGACTATGTCTAGTTTAATCAAATATTGGGTTTCACACACTACGAAGTTCAAGGTAGACAATAATGGTATATATTCAATAGCTTCATTGGAACCACAGTTCAAATATATCGCTATGATGACCTGCAGATTATATGGGAGAGAGGACACCACACATTTTTTCCTTCAGTGGGTGCCTCTAATTCACACGGTCACCGAAGACTGTTCCTTCGACTGGGCTAAAATACTATCCGATAGTTTGACCAGTCGAGTTACAGAGTATCGAGTGTAGAGGGAAAGCGGAAAGATTGCTTCATTCTTTATGTTTGCGTATATCATGGATGCCATGTGTTTTTTGACACCTTTTCCCTTGATGAGTTGGAGCTGGACTCCATCGGAGGTTGAGCCCATCCACGTCTACCATTCAAAGATGTGGGAAGACAAAGCCTCATATTTTGTGTATGAAATCTTTAAATGGGTGATGGTACCGCTGCATGTCACTATCTTCGGCCACCCATTACCCAGGATCTCAGACAATATCGCGGTAAATCTGAGTAGTATAGCCGATTAGTACATGGAAGTAGAATTTTCATATCTCAGGGTTTTCGACGCTTTTGTTCCTCCGAATGCCTTGCCACTGTTCATACCCGATAGGCTGGCTTGCCATAAGATTGCCAGACAAACCGTAATCGGTGGTGTAAGAAAGGATCTTAAAGGATATTCTAAGAAGGTATGGCCATCTTTTCCTATTCATTTAACTTACTATTCTTTGTTAGATTTCAGGCATGCTAAAGTTGAGGCAGCAGCCCTGGAGGACCTAAAATGGATTCATGTCGAATTCAAAAGGCATGATCCACAGAGGGTCATAAGTAATCACTTAGCCAGTTGTGGGCTTAAAAGGTTCAAACATGAAAATTCTCCCTCGGATGACATTTTTCGAGGCATGAGATCTTATGCCGAGGTTTTGGCTCGGATACAAGCCCTGGCACCCAAAGAGAGGGTCGATGTTTTAACATTCCAAGAACATCGACAGAGTTTCCTTCCCCCAGTATTGTGGGGTGAGAATCCAATAACAGCAGAGGTGCAGCAAAAAGAAGCCGAAGGCTCCAAAGATACAGCACCCAGACAAGAAAAACACCAGGACAGGGGAGAGAAAACTAGGATCCCGAAACCAGAAATGAAAACTCCCGATCCACCGAAAAAGAAGACTCCAGTTTCCACTCCAGGCCAATCAACTAAGAAAATTAGAGATCCCATCACCTCCATTACTCCCTTACAGTCAACTAAGGGGAACATAGACGCAGGGTGGATTTTCAATGAAGAATTGAGACCTGTGAGGATGGAAGAGCTTCCACCAAATGAGTTCTTTTTTGATAAAAAGAGAAAAGTTCTAGTAAAAAGAGAATTCTATCAAGAAGAGGGATCAAAGGCCAAGAAGTTCAAGGTGTTGACCGATGGGAAAGATATGAAGAAGGAATAATTCACAACAAAAATAGTTGAATCATTAGGGGTGTATGCTACAACAAACCAATTTTCAGTCGGGGTTTTGAAAAATCAGCTGAAGCGAAAAAAAATGCCTCAGCAAAACCTTAGAAGCTAAACTAGCCACATCAGAAGAAGTTGCTAAAGACTAAGAAAACATAGGAATAGAACAAGAAAGGATGCCCGATAAAAAGGAAATTGAGCTGCTCAAAGCTAAGCTCGAACAAACAGAGATGGTATCTCAGACCAGTCAAATACAGGTAGGCCAACAAAGAGATTTGATAGGGTAGCTACAGGTTAGATTAGAGTTAGTCGAAAGCCAAGTTATAAATATCAAGATATTCCAGTCCCAGGCTATGGAGATTCAGAGCAGGGTTTCTTCAGCCCAACAAAGTTTACTTGCCAAGGTAGAGATGATTCGGGACAATTGTCTGCTTATTGATCAAGTATTAGAAAACTTATCTGTCAGAGAGAGAGAAGATGGAGTAGCTCGGGTCGCATTTCAAGAGGCTGTAATAGCTAAAACAAACAAGGAATCGGGGAAAAGTTCTAAGTTTTCCATATCAGAACAGAATCGAGGTAATATTTTGTTGAAAGAATGGGAACACAGCATATCAGAAGGAAAATTTCAAGCCAAGAAGGTAAGGAAATCCTATGAAGAGGCTTTCGGTTCTATAGATGGAAATTTGTTAGGCATTGATAGCGAGAGTAATGCTGAGACACTGAGCCAAATGAATATGGAGAAACTCTTTCTTGATATAAATGAGAAAGAAGAAAGAGATTCAGTCGAATTCTCATAAGTAACTTTGGTAGACGTAGTTCAAATAGATAAATGGATAATTAAACCAAGTGTGCAATTGTGCGCTATCGACACCCTAGACTGAAAGATGGAAGAAAGGTTGCCACAATTAGTCAGAGATTGTTACGTTTTTTAGGCCAATTGTCAAGCGGAACCTTCAAGGTTAATATCTCAGGTGGTGGAAAAATGTGTCTCTTGTACCGAGCATGTGAGAGCACAGGCTTCTGGTACCAAATAAAGACATAGAATAAAGAAATGAAATGATTGATCTCCTTCTCGTTGTAACTGGAAATCCTGGAACAATTGGGATTCCATCATATGTAAATTTGTATAAATATACAATAGAAAGAAGGAACAAAGGCTGGACCTTTTTGGGTCGATTGTAATAGAGATTTTTTCTTCCTCGAGAGTTAATACAAATCAAATCCAAAGATTCTCGATTCCGTCACGACTGTGTTATGAGTTTGTTTCCTTGTATTTCACATTTCATTTCATTTCATATATGTATCTAATGAATGCTTCGCTATAATTTAGTACAACGTCTACTATAGTGAATAAATTTTAGTTTTCTATATTGTTTACTGTTTTTCCTATGTACCGGCTATCAGCAGGTATAAGACTAGTGAACATTTTAGATTTCTATATATATTTTATGCTTCATCAGGTTATTTCTTTATCTTTTTTCTTCTTTTGTTTATAAGTGAGATTCTCCCTTGATAGGAGAATTACATGATAGACAGCTTAATGTTTTCCTTACACCTCATACACATTTATTAAAATATAACTCAGTTACGGGAAAGGGCCTTTGGTTTGCACCCTGTTTTCACTGCTAGAGCTATAACTCTCCTTTATATGACCAAAATCGAGACAACATCTAAAAAAAATTCTTTGAGATTTTTCTTATCATTTTGTTCCTCTATGACTGTCCCTGTGACAAGACAGCCTAATATTGAACCTAGACTATCAGATCAACCACATATTTCCTTGAATATTTTTTATACTATTCTTAAAACAACCACTACCCGGGTCGAACTGGAACATTCATGGGAAGCAATTGAAAGAGACATAAACATCCAAGAACAGTTGGAAGCTAGACAACAACATAGAAATCAACCCTAGTTTCCCTTGTCGAAGGTTGACATTTCTTCCTTCTCTACCCCTTAATCACTTTCGGATGCCTAGACACTGTACTTCTAATCCTTAAGTACAGACTCTGGAACAACACCTGTAATCTTCCTTGTAGATATTCCTATCCCCCTTTATTGTTTCTGCAAATATTTTTGGATATGTTTATTGCTCTGTTGTTTTGGAGCTTGATCATTTTTCTATCTGATTGTATCCAAGTCCAGACTTGTCATGATGAGATTTTTTACTGTTGATAATGTCATCCAAAACTTTTGAGCTATTTTGCATATTTTTCTTTTGAAGATCCTTTCTTAATGTGACAATCTTTGTTTCCAAATTTCCAATGATCTTGTCTTTTTCTTCTAGCTATTCTTTGAGTGCTTCTTCAATTATTTTATCTTATTCTATTTGAACCTTCAAATTTGTGATCATTTGTTCTAGTTCCTGAGTGACTTCTTTCTTGTCTAGTTCTTCTTGTAGTTTCTTGTTTTTCTTCTTTTCTCTTCTGATAAGTTCTATGGCACACATTAATTCCTCTTGGTAGTCAACTTATGCCTCTTCAATTTCTTCTTCGACTTCTTCATATTCTTCTTCGGCTTCTTCATATTATTCTTCAAAGTCTTATTTATCAGAGTCTTCTACTGCCATGAATAAAACTCTTTATGTCTCACTGTTACTGACTTCATCTTCATCTGATGATGAGATGTCTTATTTGGTGCATAATCTTTTCTTGAAAGCTTTATTTGTGGTTCTTTTGCCTTTATATGTTTGTTTGCCTTTTGAGTAACCTTCATCATTTATATTTTTATTATAAGGAAATTTGTTAGCAAAATGACCAATACCATCACAATTAAAACAAATTAAAGGAAGCTTACCTCTATACCTACCGTCGGTTCCCTTGTTCAGTCTTTTGAAAAAGTTGGCCACTTCTTCATCATCTTCCGAGACGTCATTGCTGCTGCTATGTTCTTATTTTTTCCTTCCCTTTTTCTTTGACTTTTTGGATGATTCGAAGGTTTCTTCTTTATATCTGGATTTTCCTGTTCAGTTCTCATTTTATATGCTATGAATATTCCATGTAATTCATCCATGCTTATTGATTTTGGATCTGATCTTTCTTCTAGTGATGATATCTTAGGGTCAAATCTCATAGGAAGAGATCTTAGTATTTTTTGAACAATTACATATTCTTTGATTTCTTCTCCCAATCCTATGATTGCATTTACTGTTTCATCAACTCATAAAAATTAAGATGCAATATTCTCATCTTCCTTCATCTTAATTTGTTTGAACTAACCTTTGTAAGTTTGAAGCTTTGCTTCTTTGAATTTTGAATCTCCTTCATAAATATTTTGAATTTTGTCCCAAATCGCTTTAGCGGATTTACAATGTGAAACTTTGGTGAATATAATTTCACTAAGAACATTCAAAAGTGCATTTTTGGCTTTGGAATTATTTTGACTAAGTTTCATTGCTTTGTCATTTGTTGGCGGAATTGTCGGTGATGTGTATCCATCTACAATTGATTGCCAAATTTCAATTCCTTATGCCTATATACATGTTTTCATCCTTATGCTCCAAAATGCATACTTTTTTCCATTGAACTATGGTATTCCATTTTTAAACAAGTTGTTTCTCTCCATGATCTACCTTTCAGTGGTTAAACTGATTTCTGAAGGAACCAGCTTTGATAACAATTGTTCGATTACTGAGAGGGGGGGTGAATCAGTAATAGAGAAATAAAATCATTTTTAACCATATAATCCAAGTGTTATATCAATGTAGAACTATCATCCAATAATTGCAGAGTAAATAAGCAATGAAGAAATGAACAATCATAAACATACACAGTACACCAGTGTTTTACGTGGAAACCCAAAGCGGGAGAAAACCACAGAATTATTTTTCTTATATGTCTTGAAGAATTACATTCATTGGAAGCACAAACTTCCTTTGTTTTTCAGTTGCAACTAGAAGGAGGCTCTAACCCCCTTGCTTCTCAGGCTACAACTTTAGGAAAGCTCCAACTCCCCTATTCTCTGGCCACAACCAGAAGGAGGCTACAACCCCCTATGTTATTCGGCGATAACCGGAAGGTGGCTACAACCATATGTCCTTTCCTTGCCCAACCACCCTGAAGTAGAAGTAAATGATGGAACCACTGTCACATTATCAATGTGAGATATATCGCTTTAAACCTATACCAATAAACCTGAACCATGCATCAACAATGCATCAACCTGTACCATAAATAAGTGCATCAACCATGCACCAACCTGTACCATAAACAAGTGCATCAACCATGCACCAACCTGTACCAAACAACTTGTAATCAAAATGTACCATAAAAAAGTGCATCCAACCATGTACCAAGTATGTACCAATCATGTTTCAACTACTCATCAACCATGACTCATCAATATGTACCAACATCATCAACTATACACCTCATGTATGTGCCAACTCATCAACTACTTGTCTCAACCATGTACCCAACATGTACCTTAACCAAAATCCCTCATCAATTTCATCATCCAAATATGATTTGTAACTTTGTAATAGACCTAGTATATATGATCACATACCTGCAAACCTTCCTTAAATTTCACAACAAGAGACTAGCATTTTCATCAAACTTTTCTTTAGTCTCACATGACTAGTTTGGGATTAGTCAACAACCCTAAATTGAAATAATCATAACTATGTACTTGTAATGAATGAAGATATGAAAATAGTACACAATGTTATTTAGTTTGTTTAGTGCAATTCCTCCAGGTTTCACTACTTGGAACCTCTCAGAAAAGGAGTTATAGCAAAAATGGCATACCTTTTTGAATTTTTGCTTATTCTAGAGAGTGACCTTGTAGAGAATGCCCCGCACAGAATATTTGTTGAATGAATCTAAAAATGTTACATAGAATACTAAAAAATGTACTCTAACTATTACATTTTGTCTTACTGAATTTGGATCTGTTATGAAGAAGTTATGACGTTTTTACTCGAAACACATCTTTAGACTAGTTTCAGGACTAGCCACAAAGCCTATTTTCCACGGAGTGTAATGCCAAAAATACAACTATCCACAAGCTAAAAATTTTACAGCGGATACTTGGATATGTTTCCTCAATGTCCTATCAATTTCATGGTCTGAATCATTCTATAAAATTAGTTATTGTGAAAATAGTGAGATGACCTGTAAATAACATACCTTAAAAAGAATCATCAAAATAATTTATCCTCCCTTGAATTCTGGCCTTATTTTCGTCACCTTCCCTCTGAAATTCGGCTTAGATATCCTTTTGTTACCTCAATAACCTATATATATTCAATATTATCAAGTGTGATATAAAGTGAGAGATCCTTGCCTCTTATTTATACTGTCCAAGTAGCTTCCTTAGAAGCATCTTTTAGGTCACTTTGCCCACTTTCCTTATTTTAGGGTGAACCCACTTCTAATTTCTCCATTAAATTTATTATTTAAATAATTTATTTTGTATTCACTTTATTATTTACCTTCTAAAATATCTTAAACCACTTTGACTACTTTGACCTTTTGGGGCTTCTAGATGACATATGAGGGTCCTCCAACTTCGTAAGGCCATGACTCTCAAACCGTGATGAGTTATGTGATGTTCCACATACCACCAGAAATGGAATGACATGTACTATCCATATAGAATAGTATTACCTACAAATATATCAAAACTCATACCATTATCCATAAAAAAAACTTGGGTCCATTACCCAAAACTGGGTTCTCCAACTTCTCATGGCCATAACTCTCTAACCGTGAGGAGTTATGTGACGTTCCACATACCACCGGAAATGGGATGACATGTACTATCCATATAGAATAGTATTACCTTCAAATATATTAAAACACATATAATTATACATGAAATAACATTGGTTCCATTACCCAAACCTTTTTGCTACCAGAATTCACTACCGGACTTTCTTCAAGGGTTGACATCAATGAAAACCAAACTTAATCAACAATAGAACTTATGTTAAAAGAGAGAAATTTATGGATCGAGTTCCATACCTCGGTTTGGTATTTTTTGAGATGATGTGATAAATAACGAATAACATTTTTTACATGTTTAACTACAATTTCAGAATCACCAAATACCATCAAGCTTTGCACCTTAAGATCTGTGACCTTCTTTAGTCCCTACAGGAGTGCTTCATATTTTGTTTTGTTGTTTTTACACTCAAATTCTAATATACATGTGCAATGAATGTATTATTACCTTTGGGGTCAATCAAAACACAACCAACACCAGATCCTTCACAAGATTTAGACCCATCAAAGTATAAAGACCAGATTTCATCATCAACTACAATTTTTGCATCAACTAAAATTGTCGCCTGAGTATGGGATGATATTTCAGATTGTTGATTTGGGTTTGGAATAGTGGATATTTCAGTGATGAAATTCCCAAAGAAATTGTTCATACCTTGCGCTTCAAATGCATTTACACTAGTAGTAAAAGGCTCATTTAAATCTGTAACAGTGTACTTCAAATAGTGTTCCCTATTAATTATGAGATTGTTAGGTTGGCCTTTTCCTGATAACCACAGATGAGACCAATCTATAGAAAAATAGTTGTGCAATTGTTCAGACCAATATCTGTTCAAGAACATGTCATAAACTTTTGGAATATCAATGACAACTATGTCAATTACTTGGCTCACTTTTGGGTTAGATCATAATCTAATCAATACATATTTAAGTTCACCAACAAATGTGACATTAGTTCTGTCTAGATGAATAATTTTCAAATTGGAAATTTTGACTTCATCATTAATCTTCTGAAAAACAGAAAAAGGAATTACATTTGACGAGGCCTCATAATCCACCATACAATTATGCACATTTTTGTTGAAGATTTCGAAAGTTAACAGGAATGGTGATGTTATCACTCCAAAAGTCACCCTAGACTGTAATTAGGTGATCTTAGTAACATCAAAATATTTTTAATTGTAAATGAGTTTTTAAAAGGTCAAGTGGACAAGACTCAAAATAATAAGGTTTTAACTCAGAAATATGGGCTAGCATGCACAAGAAAATGAGGTCTTAGCTTCAGTCAGTTGTTTAAGAATAAATATGAGTAGAGGGAAGTGTTGGAGTTACTTCCCACACACCTAGGATTTATTTTCCTAAGGTTTTCATTTTTTTATTAGTCATAATTAGTCATTATCTAGTCTTCTATATTTTAGGAGAGAATATTCCACCTGGAGAATATTCTCTTTCGGTTCACACTTCAGTTTGATTAGTTAAGTTAAGTTTAGATGTTGCATTGGGATCATCACCATGCAAAATTGGGATCATCACCTTGCTAATTCGACATTGCCTTGGTATCATCACCAGAGTCGTGCATTAACCTTGATTCCTTGAGTTAAATCCTCACTACTTTATGTTCATTCAGTTAATTGAAGACTAGTTGACTAGTTAACTCAACTAGGTGGCAGTGTTGGACAACTGAGAGGGGGGGTGAATCAATTGTTACCGTGCTTAAACAATTATGCTTCTTTTAAAATCTTTACAAGGCACTCAAGGATGATCAGAATAATGCATGGAAATAAACAATGGCACATTCAACATCAGTCACATATATAAGAAACACAGAGACAGATATTTCCCAAGGAAACCCATACAAGGTAAAAACCTCTTCTTCTTTATATGATAAGTATTATTTACATTCTTTACATTATCATACATATGAGTACTAACTCATTGTGAGGCTACAACCTCTATTTTTCAAGCTGCAACTTGCTGAGAGTACCAACTCTCTATTTTTCTGTAGCACCTACTAGAAGAAAGCACCAACTCCCTCGTTTCTCTAGCACCAACTAGAAGGAAGCACCAACTCCCTAGTTTATCTAGAACCAACTAGAAGGAAGCACTAACTCCCTGTGTTCAAGCACCCACTTGAACCTCTAAGGACATCAGTCCTCCCTAGCACCTCCCAACTACCCTGGATTATGAATATGAAACGCTAAAACCTATTGCAGTGATATAGCATTCAATAATAGCTTACCAGTCTCAGACTTCCTCACTGTCTTCCAGCATGCATCCATTTCCCATTCTATTATTCTTATTTTTATGCTATGTGAGCCATGTCCATTCAATGCACTCTACTCCTTCTTCACGCATGCATCATCTTCAACAACAACATCCACAACAACTCCAGCAGCAACAAAAATCGCTTCTCTTCTTTGTATCATGTATATATAGCTTCTGTGCACCTTGTGCATGCAATATTCACCATTCCTCTACATGCTCACACCATGCCAATTTCCTCCACATCTCAAGTGCTCTTCCTGATCATCATCATGACTCTTCAGCTTCTCTGGCAGTTCAACCCTTGTGTCTATCATCACTAGGTTTTATGCCAAGATTCCTTTTTCTTTCTGGCAGTTGAGACTCTTCATCTTCTCTGTTACATTCAAGCTCATCCTTTCTGTTTCAGTTATGAGCTCCAACCCTCATCCAAATATCAATTTCCTCCACGAATCATCTTCATTCCACTGGAAGATTCCTTGTAACTCTTCAGCTCCTCTAGAAATCACACAGAAGTCTCTTCGCCTCCTCTGGTAGAAACCATGAATGGTTTCTAGCAGTTACACTGTGAGGATCAACATTATCCCTCCGATCATTCTCATGTTCACCTCCATCGTTGGATTAACTCTGATGGGTTCTTGTGTTATGTACCCGTTTTTCACTTTCGCAATTCGAAGATTCTGCGATGAGACATCTTGAGTCTCCATGTTGCAATCTCCAAAACTCCGAGATGAATCTATTCTACACTAGCCCCTTCCTTCATATGACCATGACCATGACCAAGCACTTGTTCATATCGTTCTTTTTATGATTTCGCATTTCTCCTTTTCGTTAATTCTATTGTGGAGTTTCTCGACTTTCCAAGTCACGATCCCCAAAACGTCGAAAAGGGGATTTTCTACACGTACTCTTCTCTTCAGCTCTTTGATGGTGTGACCATCGGCTGAGACCACAAGCCTTAAAGTATTTCTCAATTTCATGTTTCAGCATTTCAAAACTCCTGTGGTTATGTTTCTTGCCTCTCCAAGTCGCGATTCGCGAAACTCCGAAATGGAGTCGGATCAATGGTCCAGAATTTTGGTGTATTGACAGTCCAGATATTATCATGAGTTCACATATCGCAATTCCTGTGATGGAGGTTCTCGTCACTCCAAGTCATGATAGGCGAAGCTCCGATATGGAGCTCAGATCAATGGTCCACATTCTTGGTGATCCGACGGTCCTGATATTTTTGAGATCTCGCATCTCGTTGTTCTTTAGATGGAGGTTCTCGTCACTCCAAGTCGTGATAGGTGAGACTCTGATATAGGGCTGGATCAATGGTCCAGAACAAACCTCGATCTGACAGCTAAGATAGTTTTGTGATTTCGCATATCATGAATTCGAGAGGTTAGGGAACCATGTTCCTTTGACTTTCCAGTCAGTGACATAATGATATTTCACCACATGTCCTATGATTCGATGGTCCAAAAATGATCTTGATTCAATGGCTCAGATCATATCATGATTTCGGCATTCTTGTTGCAAAGTGTTTCGACACTCCAACTTCCGGTACCCGAAACCCCGATAGCTAAAACTCTGAAATGGAGTTGGACCATTGCTTTGATCTTACACTTTAAAGAACATGCAGGTTCTTCCTGATCCAATTATGGTTGGACCCTACGCTCGGATCTAATGCCAGAGATCTATCCTCCATCTTTGCACTCCTCCTGTCTAGATTCGGATCTGACGGTCATCGAGAATTCTGATTGGGATCCAACGATCAATGTCACTTCTTTGCCCAAGCTTATGCATCCTCCTTACTTAGAAGAATTTCTAAGTGTCAAAGGCCTCAACCTTTGATCCGCCTGAGATCCTGAGTACTCTATCTCTCTTGAGCTTTGGCAATGAGTTAACCTCATCCCTGGTGCACACCTACGCACCACGTATGACTCTGCGCTAATCCTCCTTAGCTTACGTTGTTCCTATTTTTCCATCGATGCACACTCTGATATTTCCATCAATGATAAGAAAACACTGTCTGTAAAACATGCCAACAATCTCGCCCTTTGGAATTGATGGCAACAAAGGCACCCCTGTTCTTTTCTCCCCCTTTCACATCAATGTCAAAGAAAACACACTCCCCCTGAGACGTTGAATTAATTTTAGGAGGTATCAAATATGCCACCAATACAGGACTCCCCCTAATAGGATGGACTCTCTTAGATGTGAGACAGGATGACACCCAGTTTCTGTCTGAGATATTCAAATGGTGTCTTGGCTAGGGGTTTAGTAAAGATGTCTGCAATTTGTTCTGTAGTGGGAATGTAATGGACCTGAACAATCTGATTGGTGACCTGCTCTCTCAGAAAATGATATTTTATGGGAATATGCTTGGTCTTGGAGTGGAAGATAGGATTTTTAGACACACTAATGGCATTAGTGTTATCACAATGAATTGGGATCGGCGTAGTGTCTTTTACCTCCAAGTATGCAAGTGTTTGAATCATCCATAATACCTGAGTGCAATAGGTAGCAGCATCAATGTACTCTGCCTCTGTGGTTGATAAAGAGATGGAACCTTTCTTTTTACTAAGCCAGACTACTAAGGAGTCACCCAAGAAGAATGCTCCTCCACTGGTGCTTTTTCTCTCATCAACACAGTTTTTCCAATCTGCATCTGAATAAGCAGTTAGCTGAAGATTTTGATTTCTGGGATACCATAAGCAATAAGTCATTGTTTCTTTCAAATACCTGAATATCCTTTTGACAACTTGCAAATGACTCTATTTAGGTGCATCCTGATATCTTCCTACCATTCCTACAACATGCATTATGTCTGGGCAAGATGTTGTGATGTACAACAAGCTTCCTATCATTGATCGATATGACCTATGATCAACATCAAGTGAATCATCATCCTTGCTTAATTTACATCCAGTTACCATAGGTGTACCCACATGTTTAGAATCTTCCATTTGAAACCTTTTCAACATTTCTCTTAGATATTTTTCTTGAGAAATGAACATCCCTTCGGATCTTTGAGTAATTTGCAAACCAAGAAAAAATGACAGTTCTCCTATCATAGACATTTCAAATTCAAACTCCATGGCAGAAGCAAACCATTGTACCAATGAATCCTTATTACATCCAAATATGATGTCATCTACATAGACCAATACGATGAGAAAATCATTATACTATGTTTTAACATACAGATTGTTGTCAGTTGTTCCTCTCTTGAACCCTTTGTCTTTGAGATACATATCCAGTCTGTGATACCAAGCTGGAGGGGCTTTTTTTAAACGATATAAAGCTTTCTTCAGCTTCCATACTAAGTCAGGGTTATCAGACAGTTTGAAACCCTTTGGTTGTTCCATATAGACTTCTTCACTTAAATCTCCATTTAGAAAGGCTGACTT
>JZKD02S1896851.1:28281-48269 GCA_000966675.3 Picea glauca | reverse complement strand
GATCGGAATTTCAAAATTTGAAGTTTGAGAAATTAGGGTTTCCTCATAAAACCCTAAGTTGCAGTTGCAGTTGCAGTTTCAGAATTAGTTGCAGTATCAATTGCAGTTGTAGTATCGGTTGTAGTACCAATTGCAGTCACCCTTGAAGTTCTTAAGAGTTGGTAATTATTACCGCTGCTACCAGATGGTGCCACTACCTGCAAATGCTATCAGAGGTATGTACTCACATATGTTTAAATTGTTAATCTTTAAAGGATATTTGTAGGAGAAGGGATCTCTTGACATAGATCCATAAGGATCTCAAGATCCAACACATTCAGAGGAATAATGCAACCTAGTTTTGATCATTTTGATATGCATCTATTTGTTATGACATTATTTTGATCTAGGTTTCATGTTGAAGCTATGACCATCATACTAACCTTTGGTCAAAATTAAAGTCAAGGTATTAGATGGATTAAAGTTGAGATCATAGAATTTATTCTCTAACCCAACTTTCTGTCAAGATAACATATTTTCATAGTACAAACGATAGGTTGAAGAAAGTAGTTGTCATCTTGAGTAAAGGAGACTTGGAATAAAATCAACACACTCATTCTTGAGGACCAGACTCCAGTTTCTAGGTTTGATTAATTAAGTTGATAAGATTCAAAGTTGTACAACTTGATAACTACCCCATTACAAGTAAACACTATAGTTGAGGTAGCAGTCCTTGAAGAGTATTATACTTGGTAGCATGTGGACATATTGAGATAAATGCTTAATGTAACAGATACAACTAACATCTCATCTAGGAGAAACTTATTGTGTTGATTTCAGGTTACCATGAAGAAATGTTTAATCACAACACTAGAAGAGTGTTGACATCATTTTGTATTGTATTTATTACCTTTGATATTTTCTTCAGAAAGGTCACAAGTGATAGCTCTAAAGGAGCTACTGTGATGATTATTCGTGTTTTCTTTTATCTACTATTATCAAAAGAGTATTATTCTTGCTTGTTTTTTTGTTGACCTTGTTTCAGGTCACATGTGATAACCTTGAGGAAGCTATAAGTGAAGGTTGCAAAACAAAACATATCAGATGAGATATGAAGCAGACTATGTACATGACCATATAAACTCATGAAGAAGAAGCTATCTTTTGAGATTCATAGTATCTCATATGAATATTGATTGAAAGGAGCAGAAGGCTCCAAAGATGACCGAACATTAGAACAAAAAGCATATCTCATTTGAAGCCTGACTCTGTTTTCCATATTTAGACTTGGTTTTCAACACCAAGTATACCCTGTAAGAGATGATGAAGTACTTGTAGACTCAGAAGAAATCAAGAGTAAGCATGATCTCATAAAGGATCAAATGAAGAGACAACTTCTAGGACTGGGAGACAGATGCTGTGAGAAGACTAGATCATAGCTTCAGAAACTTCTAGGAGATATGAAATCTCCTAGGAAGATTCCCTTGTTTCAGTAATAGAGAAGGAAGCCAGTAAGAAAGACTAGGATATGGAATCCTCTGTGAGACTAGAAGAGAAGTCAGTATTGACTTCCAATATTGATCTATACAGATAAATAATGCTGCAGATGTATAAATCCTGATGTGTGTCTAGAGGATTCTCCCAACAAGAGGGATAAGACTATGATGAGACACTTACTCCAATAATTGAAGAAATAGTTCCAATATTTATGAAGACAACCTAAGAAACCATGATTCATATATAGTATGAGATGCAGGGAGAGGAATCCCCACATTTTTAAGTGGAAGTTGGTGCATTACATTAGTTGGGTCATGAAAGATAGAGCTAACTCCATGAAAGAAGAAGAGCTACCTTTAATATCATTTATTGAGCCACTCTCAGTTTCAGATGAAGCTATTTCCATGATAGAATAAGAGGAGTTACTCACATATTTCAGTAGCCACAGTGAGAATGAAGCAGTCATTCTCAGCTTCAGAGAAGCTGCAGGTGCAGAGTCCCAATTCCTGAAGGAACAATTGTAGAGAGAGTAGAGGACATACTCCTAGACAGTGAGACAAATAGTGCTTTGTAGAAAGCACATAGAACTAGCACATGATTGTGCAGATTGAGTTGCAGATGAGCAAGTGTACCAGATTGGTACAACGTAATGTGAAAATTTGGTTTGAAGATTGAATATGGAAAGACTCAGGTCTGCAGGTTGAAGAAGGATCTGTACAAGTTGAAGCAAGCTTCTAGAGCTTGATATAACAGAAATGACAGTTTCCTGAAGAGCTTGGGCTTTACCAAGAGTAAAGTAGATTCTAACCTTTATCTCAAGGTTATGAATGATGAGCCAATGATGTTAATAATATATGTAGATGATGTATTCTTTACAAGATGAATAAAATATCATCACAGATTGTAGAAGAAGCTCATGACAGAGTTTGACGGAAGACCTAAATGCATTATCTCTTAGGTCTTGAAGTTTGGTAGAGCACAGAGAAGATCCTCCTTAACCAAGGGAAGTATGTAGTTAAAATGAAGAGCTTTGACATGTTGAAATCCAAATACATGAACACACCCATGGAAACGAAGTTGATGTTCCTGGTAGATACCTCGTCAGAATTGGTTGATGCTACTCTGCACAAACAAACGATTCGTTCAGTGATGTGTCTGACGAATACCAGGCTAGACATATGTTTTTCCTTGAGTCAGTGTCTAGTAGAACCCATATGTGTTCACATTGTTGCTGCAAAACATATGATGAGATACCTTAAGGGTACATTGGATTTTGATCTCTATTATACTAGAGATCATGGCTTCAGACTGAGTGGTTACACCGATTCAGATTGAGCTGGAAGTGTTTCTAATAAAAAGATCACTTTAGGATGTTGTTTCAGTCTGAGGTCAGCCATGACTTCATTGCAGAGTAGGAAGAAATCAAGTATTGCTCTTAGCACGACATAAGTGGAATACATTGTTGCATATTCCACCAATTGTGAAGCAATATGGCTTTAGATGTTGTTGATAGATCTATTTGATATGGAGATTGAAGCCATCATGATTCTATTTGATGACCAAGTTTTATAAATATGATGGTGAACCATGTACTCCATGATGAGTCGAAACACATAGAGATCTGATATCACTTCGTTCATGAAATGTTGCAAAGAGAAGCCCTAAAGCTCCAATATATTAGCACAGATGAAAAAATCGCTGATGTGTTGACCAAGCCTCTATCTCATGTAAAGTTTGAGCAATTTTGAGATAAGCTTGGTGTAGTCTGAAAGGACCTCCCTTGAAAGGGGGAGTAGTGTTATGATGCTAGCCTAGTGCTGAATAATTCCAGCTTCATGCTGATGTTGATGTGTTGCCAACCTAGTGCTGTGATGCCAGCTTCATGATGATGATGTGTTTCCAGCCTTGTGTTGTGATGCTAGCTTCATGATGATGATGTGCCAGCCTCATGCTATGATGATGTGCCAACCTCATGTTGTGATGATGTGCCAACCTTGTGATGTGATGATGTGCCAACTTCGTGTTGTGATGATGTGTTTCCAACCTCATGTTGTGATGATGTGCCAGCCTCGTGTTGTGATGATGTGTTGTTAGCCTCATGCTGTGATGCCAACTTCATGTTGATGATGTTGTGTTTCCAGTCTCGTATTGTAATTCCAACTTCATGCTGATGATATTGTGTAGCCAACTTCATGTTGTGATGCTAGATTTGTGTTGAAGATTCTCAGCCTAGTGTTGATGTTTATGATGCTCTAGCCTCTGTGTTGTGATGTTGATATTGTTGATGATGCTCTAGCCTTTGTGATGTGATATTGTTGTTGTTGATGTTGTATCATCCTTGTGCTATTATTGATGATGATGATGTATTAGTGTATACTAATCCATGTTGATATAGATAGTGATGATGATGTCACTTCAGCTTCTTGCTGAAGATGATGATGAGGATGTCAATTCATCTTCTTGCTGAAGATGATGATGGTGATACCACTTCAGCTTCTTGTCGAAGATGATGATGATGATGATGATGCCACTTTAGCTTCTTGCTGAAGAAGATGATGATGATGCCACTTCATCTTCTTGTTGAAGATGATGATGTTATTTCATCTTTCAAGCTGAAGATGATGATGTTACTTTAGCCTCATGCTAAAGATATTGATGATATTACTTTAGCCTCATGCTAAAGAAGATGATGATGTTACTTTAGCCTCACGCTAAAGATGATGATGATGTTACTTTAGCCTCATGCTAAAGAAGATGATGATGTTACTTTAGCCTCACGCTAAAGATGATGATGATGATGTTACCTTAGCCTCATGTTGATGAGGATGATGATGCTACTCTAGCTCCATGCTATGAACGATTATGATGAGAAAAACTTTCGATGATTTATGGATATCCTAGTCAGTGTTCTAGATGCTGTTGATATTGCTTCCCTGTCTCTCTCTCTTGCCTAATGCTGTTGTAGAATACCCTTCTTGTTAAGGGGTAGTGTTGAAATATTGTAACTGCAAAGAGTATTCTATTTATTATTGATGTATTATTCATTAGATCAATCCCCTTTTGTGGATTAATCATGTTGGGCATGTTAAATGACCAAATCCCCTTTTGCGGATTGGTCAAAACCCTAAAAGTAATATGCAAATTAATAAGTTGACTCCATGCTAATAAAAGTGGTTCTAACCACCCAGAAAGAGAAGTTGGCCCTGCCAGTGAAGAGACACCTCCTTTCAACATTTGCCAGTTTGTATAAATAAAGGAGGCCAGTGCCTCATTTGTTCACTCACTCATTCAATTATCCAGAGCTCAAGTTTGGAGCCACAGTTGGAGAAGGAAGAGAGAGAGGCACATTACTTGGGAGAGGACTTTTTGTAGTGTTTGGTTTATTCTCTTGGCATTGTATTGGATATCCATATTAAGGAAGTTTTTGCTGGTTTTTCTCCCCCATGAGGGTTTCCCAGGATAAATGTTGTGTATCTTGTGATTGTGTTTTTCTCAATGATACTATATATGCTATGGTTATCTAGTAAATTAAAAAGAAACCTAATAATAACTTAAGCTCTAACATATATCATGAATCCGACCGACAGTTTCCTCATTCCATACATAGCCACGTTTTCGATCGCGGGTTCCTGGGATGGTGGGTTCAAGATTGCGCCTCTAGATTAAGAGGTTCCACAATATACAGATTGGCCATCGTACCCCCCCATCATGCCCTATTCCTTGTTACACATTTTTGCAGTCAAAAAATTCGAGGCATACGATTTGACTGTCGAGTCCTCATGTTTCCTAAGTATCCCTTGACACCATATTTCGTATTCCATTTCCTTCGACCCTGTATGTGACATTCAGAACAATTATGGAAAATATAGAATGCATATGATTATTTATTCCTTCTGATGTTCATATAAACATGATTGCATCAAAAAAAGTTGAACTAGTGACATGGCCATGAGCAGTCAATCATCACAAATATCAACAGACCGACAAGGACAAAGGTAAATATTCATACATTGTGTCCCTCATATGTTTACCAAACAAATATCCTCAACCATTTATTCATTTATTCCATGGTAAATATGTTCATGTCATCTGCAACACATACTTTGCAGTTCAAAAGAAGTATCAACGAGCGCAAGTGAGACGCCGAACATAGCACAAGTTCCATAGACTAAGAGGTTTGGTTGCAAAACTCTAGCTCCATACTTCATCCAAGTTGTGCGTTTACTTGTACATTTATGTTATGAAAAAAGAAAACAAAAACACAATGCAAACTACAATTCACATTACTTTTCTTGTTCAAAAAATGTCACTAGGTCTAAACTTATAACACCCAAAATACTATCATTAAAGGGCTTGAACAATCACCAAACTGGATAAGTGTTCGTCGAGGAAATAATGGTCATCTATAGCACCTACTTGGACAAGGAAAACACAACTAGATCCATTATGCGTGTTGACATGAAAGACAACTAAGCCCTGATGAAAGTCACATTGACTATTCCCACACAACTTGTCCAGAAACATGCAGAAAATATATTTCCCGGTAATGGGATATCCATTACAAATTTTAATATATTTCCCAAAACAGTATATGACTGTGGTTATTGTGATTAGATTATATCTCTCAATGAAACAAGTATTGTGGAAAAAATTCTTGCTATTTTTTTCAGAATATCGTTTCGTCCCGGACACAACTATCAACCAACTTGCACAGAGCAATGACACTTACCCAATCAGAACCATTGGTGCAGCTGTCACACTCACAAGAAAACTTGGGTCACAACACATTCTCCATATAAAATATGGAGAGTCAGACAACAAAAAGTAAATGGTACCGTTCTCCATATCCAGTTTTGTCCTTTACTTTCACATGTCTATGTATCTCAATTATGTTACACAACTATTGCACTGTTCCATGTTGCAGCTGCAATTGTTCGACACCTATTCAAATTTGTTTTCCTCAATGGAACAACAATTGAATAAAGGGAAATTTACACTTATGCTCTTAAAAAATATAACAAATAAAAGAGATCTTAAATAAAGGATCTTTCACACAACCCAAGCAACATTTGTAACATAATTGTGAACATACATAGTACAGGATCTCAAGAAACTAACTAGATCTACAACTGTTGTGCGTATACATCTACAATTTCATCCTCACTTTGCTCATACAAATTGCCTTCACCAATTTTCTGCAGTTTTTCTTTTTTTTTGTTGTGCAGTTGTATATTATATTGTTCAATATATTAACTGCTATGCTCATGTGCCCAGGTTGAGGGTGTTTTAGTTGCAGCGAATGCATACTCGACCCCCTTCGAGCCTGTATGTGCCAAATGCAACTCTCCTACTCCTGCTTCTACTTTCATAAATGATGATACAATTGATTGTCTACGATGCAATAAACAATTCCCTTAAATATAGGCATTGCTTCAATGCTTCCATCCAAACCGTGGGAAACACAATCGTACATTGTACAATTAGACAACCTCTGTTACAAGATGTGCTTCCTGGGTTAGCAGAATTGCCATATGAAGTATAACTACAGAAAAAGGCAAACAATGTCTACATGTTGCACAACTTTTAGATACATAGCAAATTTACCTTAAATGAGGACAATGCAATACTGCGTATCGACTGAAAAAAACATATCAGGCTTTGGTAGGAAACGAAAAAACATCTTGTGTGTCTGTAATTTTGCTTCAATACCAAAATGAATGTTCGTCGGACTCCAGTTCTTCGAAGTTTACATCTATGGCTGTAAAATTTTCTTTCCAGAGATTTGTCTCTTTTTGTGCACTTGAAAAAACAAGGAGAATCTAACTACAAATCAAATTGATGCCCTAATTGAAAAAATATGGCTCAACATGGATTGAAGCATGATATTGAGATCTTCAGAACTTGCTATAGATATTGGGGAGTTTGGGAATTGGAATTCATATAGGAAGGTGCATTTATTTTTGATGTACAAGCGCATATGATTATTCAGTTCAGAAATGGGAATCATGAGGACAAACCCCATACAAGGTATCCAACTTTGAATAACTTAGGACCATCCTTTGAACCGTTGAAATGTCTTACTCCTCTGGGAATAACCATCAGGCATTTCCAATAATATTGGAAATTTGGCATTGTTAAAACTGGTAGTGATAGAACATGGCACTTTCAGAAGAAAATGTCCATAGTGATCTTGCTTCATGGTAAACTAGCAATCAACAAGTTTCTTGTTCCCCATTTGGGGGTTTGGTTATAGCTGGGATACAATGGCGAAGCTCCGCTGGTTTTGTGTTGTCTTTTGTTTGGAAGAATTTTGTTCATATTTCATGGCCCAAATTATTTTCTCATGGGAACATATACCAGATGTAAGAGAAAACCAATGCCACGTGTGTTTTATTTTATATATCAAATTGTTTGATGCATAGGTCGATGCGTACTACTCTATGGAACCTTGGTTGTATGCTTCGTTATGGAAAATTAATGATAGATTCAGGATCTTGGCGATTTTTTTATGATCTTAAAGAATATACAGGACCTACTTTGACTTTTAATATAGGCTCTCTAATGCAAATGTAGTATGTGGATCATTTTAGCACTTTTCCTTGATCAATGAACTTAGCAAAATTCATTTCTAGAAATATTTTGAAATAAAAGGATATATAATTTGTGAAGTCCAATGGAACTATCATATCAACCACAGAACATTAAAATTCATATTCATCGTTGTTATACTTACGATGAATTTGACAATACAATAATTTTACTTAAACATCCCAAAATTAATTTTCTTGTGGATTTTTTATGCTTCTCTTATACAAACACATCCTGGAAACTATAAGCATGGCTCACTTTATCTATTCCTTGATTGAAGAGCTTGTTCACTTGTTTAATGGACTTCATAGTTACTATTAAGACCATCAATGGGGATTTCTTACACCAATTCCCACTTCCAAAAATTCCCATCCCATTTCTTTTTTCCCTCTGCTTTCCCTTTCTGATTACTTAGTTGTTTTTCAGAAAATGTCTATGTGAGGGGGTTGGCGGATTCACGTCGTCATATTTCCACTGATACTTTTATATCACAAGTTCAACTGACCACTTCCCTGTTTCATATTCAACAAAATTTTTGGATCACGAGTTCTCGGGTAGACGGGCTCAACATTGCATTTCCATTGTTCCGTCGCCTGCAAACAACACCCAAAATTCTCCGATCTACAAGTTGGAAACCAAATTCCCCTTTCTTTTTCTCATTTACTTTCCCTTTCTAGTTACTTAGTCATTTTTCCCAATGTGTCATTTTTCCCAATGCCTCATGCTTTTATATACAACATACGAAATTTCACAATATACAAATTGACCGCCGAAATATGTCATTGTGCTTTGTTCCGTGTTACACATTTTGCATTCAAAAGTTTAGAGACATATAATTTGACCATCTACCCCTCACGTCTCTTGAGTATAACTTGTGAACCTATTTTGAAGCCCGACCGACCACTTTCCATACTTGGCCATTTCTTGAAATCTCTTTCACGAGTTGGCAGGTCGAAGAAATGCACAATACCTAATCACTCTTCGCCATCCCGACCACCTTCACACTTATTTCTAGATATTCAATTACTAATCGTTAATGCTAATAGCTCATCGTGCATAAACCAATAAGAATTTCATAAATCTCTGAAAGACTAGAGAATATTTGTCATTAATACGAATTAAACCAAGATTTGTGGAAGGTTGTGTTATCCTTTCGCACGTCATCCGGTTGGCGACTTTACGAAATCTCTAATCCTTATTCGCTCTTCGTCGTCACCACCACCACCACCTTCACACTTTTTTCTAAATATGCAATTAGTAAGCTTTAATGGTAACAACTCATTACACACAAACCGTGGAGATTTTCATTGATCAGGGAAAGGCTCGAGGAGATCTTCCATTGATATGCATTAAACCAATATTTGCGGAGGGTTATATTATCCCTTCCAAATTTTCATTTCAAACATCATCCGGAGAAAACAAAAATTATCATTAACTTATGGCAGCAGTTTGACAATAGTTTTGTCTAGATACAGTGAACACCTTCGGGCATGATGACTAGAAGTTCCAGTACTCTAGGGCATATTCTTACTACTCATCTCTCTCCACCCAGGAGAAAAAAAGGAGATGGTCCCTTGGTGCATCGAGAGATATATTTCAAGCCAAATAATTCAAAGGAAACCCCACCTGCTTAGATAGCCCGCCCGACTGCATTGATGGTTGGCGCAGAGGTTGATGCAGATGCAGGAGCATCGTCAACAAGTACACATGCCAGGACAACTCAGCGCCTGAGGACCAATTCAGAATATCAAACACTGGCCGGTGCTGAAATATTTTGAAGCCGATAGAAAACAATAAAAGGAAAGATCACGCACGTGGAGACAAAACGAGAACGCGTGATCAAAGATCTTGACCCTAGTCTCAATGTAACCTCAATTAGATAGCAGTTAGTTTATATTCTTTTGTGTAAAGAGAGATTTTGTACGCCCAAAAGAAGGGTTACAATAGTTATGAGCAAGTAGGAGTTTGTGAACAGTAGTTGTTGCTTTGAATTTTACTGTAACCATTTTCTTGATTTCAAATGAAGATAACAGAGGACAACTGATCCAAATGTGTGAGACTGTTGTTGTTTGTGAGACTCTGTTTTTGTTGTTTGTTTCAAGAATGAATGAATCTTTCTATGAGAATATGTTGCTTTGAAATTCTTTCTTAGGATTTAAATCGCTTTTCTTTGTGAGCTGATGCAAGGTGTGCACACATTCTGCAAGGAGTGCATTGACAAAGGCTGTGTCAAATCGTAAAGCTCAGAAGAGATAGAGTAAGAATTTCTTTGCAGGGAGTGTAAAGAGACTATCACAAGGAGGAAACACGGTGGGAGCTTAGCATTTCGCTGAATCGTGACTAGAAGAAGTCAAAGGTCATGTTGTGAAAACTCGTGAAAAGATCACAACCGTTGATTGTGTCGAAGCCATCGGGACCGCCCATAATTAAGGAGGACACACGACAAGATCTTAGCCTTTCACTGACTTGTGACACAAAGAAGTCAAAGGACAAGTTGCAAGAACTCGCGAAATGCGAAGTCATGAAAAGATCGCAGCCGATGATCGAAGGAAGAATTTGGACTGTAGATTTAGCTTTGTCGTGATTTCGCACCTCAGGAATTTAGAGGCAAGATTTTGGGTACTCACGAAACTCGAAACCATGACAATTTAATCTGAGCTGTCGGTTCGAGGGGATATTTGGACCGTTGATCTAGCGCCATCGCAATTTTGGATATCAGGAGGATGGAGGTAAGGAGACTTCCAAAGTCGCGAAACGTGAAACCCCGACTTGATCGCAGTCGTCGATCAAAGATAGATTTGGACCGTCGATCCATCATCATCATAATTTCAGATATTGGGAGAACGGAGGTAGCAACATTCCTAGAGTCGCGAAACGCAAAATCGCGATGCACCTTTCAATCAAGCGTGTGGTCATCGCCAAAGGTCACGTGAGGTAAGGGGATTAGCTAGAGGAGAGCTAGAGCCTAATTACACTGAAGCTTTAAAGCATTAGGAAGATCCTGTGGGTTCCATAGAATCGACACCTTAAGAAGAAGGTGGCCTATTCAGTTAATTGAGGTTCCTGAGGGGACAAAGAGTCAATCAGACTCAATTTCTTGATTGATCCTAGACCGGGAGGTCACATAGCCCTTAGGAGAGAAGGGGGGTCTACATCAAGTGGTATCAGATCTGATTTTCATCTGTAGATTTCAGGCGAAGGAGATAGAAGGAGATAAAGGAGACAAAAGAACTCTAAGTAACACTCTGTGTGTGAGAGACAATCAACACAATACCACCAAGGAAATGAGGGGAGCCACCTTTAGCCAATTGTGTTGTAGAAAGGGAGATGCAAGAACTTTGTGCAAGGATGGAAGCGATGGAGGTAGTGCAAAGAAGAGCACCAAATACTAGAGACATCAACAATGCAGATAGTGAAGAAGCAAAAGTCGAAGAAGCTACAGGAGGAGATGCAATCGAAGAACGCTTGTTGAAAGATGTTGTGAAGTTGGGAATTAGAAAGAAAGTAGAAGTCCCAATGTATAAAGGCAATATGGATGCTAAAGAATTGTTGGACTGGATACGATCCATGGAAAAATACTTCGACTATGAAGATGTCGATGAGGAGAGAAAGGCGAGACATGCTATCACTAGGCTTAAAGGACATGCAACACTGTGGTGGGATGAACTACAGGCTGAGAGGCAGGTAGAGGCAAACAAAAGATAAATAATTGGGACATAATGGTAGCCAAGCTAAAGGATAAATTCATGCCCAAATATTATCAGATCAACCTGTTCAGGAAATTGCATAACCTGAGACAGAATGGTATGACAATCAAAGAATACACAAAGGAGTTCTACAAGCTAAACATCAGAGCTGGACAAAGAAAGAAGGATAAAGAAAAAGTTTCCAGGTATATAAATGGCCTGAGGTATGAATTCCAGGATTATAGCAGCATGATGTCGGTAAGGACAGTGGAGGATGCTTATCATTTTTCACTGAAGACAGAAGAGAAGTTGGCCAGAAAACAAAGCCAACGAGGAAAAAGTAAAATATCAACCCTGTACAAAGGCAAGGGAGTTTCCCATGAGAAAGCGCATAATTCCAAAGATGAGATTGAAACCCCACACAGTCACTTGGAAAGAGGAGGAAGTTTCCAAGGAAGACAAGGTGGAGGAAGAAACTCTTCTAGAGGAAGAGACAGAGGAGGAATAAGGTGTTATGCTTGTGGAAAGACAAGGCACATGTCTTGGGAATGCCCCGAGAAAAATAAAGAGGGAGGAGAAGCTCACATTTCAGAAGCACAAAGAGAGAATGTTGAAGCAAAAGGAGTAGAGGATGGAACATCCCTGATGATGAGGAAATTTCTCTTAAAACCAGAGGTAGAAGTTAAAAATCCAGTACAAAGGAATAATCTATTTAGGACAGCTTGCAAGACTAAATACAGAGTATGCAAGGTGACACTTGACAGTGGGAGCATTGATAACTTAGTATCCAAAGAGATGATGGAGAAATTGGAGATGGATACAACTACACATCTAGAGCCATATAAAGTCTCATGGTTGCAGAAAGGACACCAGGTAATGGTTACTAAACAATGCCTTGTTGAATTTAAGATAGGAGGGTATAGAGATGAAATTCTGTGTGATGTAATTCCCATGGATGTATGTCATATTTTTTTGGGAAGACCATGGTAGTTTGATAGGAATGTCATTCACGATGGGAGGAATAATACATACACCTTGGAGAAGAATGGTAGGACACACATGTTGCTTCCAATAGAGGAGAAGAAAGTGAAAGGGGAATCCAACACACACATACTTATCATGAGTGGGAAGGAACTCCTGAAAGAAGTTAAGAAAGAATAGGAGATGCAGTTTGTTGTGGTGAGGAAACCTAGAGTTATCCTTACTAGTACTTAGATGGATGATTTACCTGAAGAAGTTCAAGAACTGTTGGATAATTTTGTTGACATAGTGGTGGATGAGCTACCTAACTCATTGCCACCCATCATAAGTATCAAACATCATATCTATTTGATGCTAGGAGCAAGTCTTCCAAAAAAAGCAACATATAGACTGACACCTCGAGAGAATGAGGAAGTAGAGAATCAGGTACAGGAATTGTTAGACAAGGGTTTGGTCAGAGATATATTGATCCCATGCGCATTACCAACTGTGTTGAGCCCAAATAAATATGGAGGATTGATATTGTGTATAGACTCGAGAGCCATCAACAAGATCACTATCAGGTATAGATTCCCTTTGCCAAGAATAGATTATTTGATGGATTGCTTAAGTGGGGAAAATTTATTTTCTAAGTTAGATCTGAAAAGTGGATATCACCAGATCAGAATGAGAGAAGGTGATGAGTGGAAGATAGCCTTTAAGACAAATGAAGGTTTGTATGAGTGGCTTGTTATTCCATTTGGCTTAAGCAATGCCCCAAGTACTTTTATGAGGTTGATGAATGAAATACTAAAATATTTCATTGGCAAGTTCGTGGTTGTGTATCTAGATGATATATTGATCTTTAGTAGGACTAAGGAGGAGAATTTGAGGCACCCGACACTAGTGATGAGGAGACTATAACAGGAGAAGTTGTTGATAAATCTGAAGAATTCCTCTTTTATGAAGACACAACTCATTTACTTGGGTTTTGTGATCTCTTCAAATGAACCGAAGATGGATCTGGAGAAGGTGAAAGCAATTAACTAATGGCCATCACCAAGGATCATGTTCGAGGTAAGAAGATTCCATGGATTGGTGAGTTTCTATAGGAAGTTCATTAGAGATTTCAGTGGGATTTGTGCACCAATGATGGACACAGTAAATAATATGCACCAGTCTTTTAAATGGATAGAGGAAGCCGAGAAGAGCTTCAATATATTGAAGGAGAAAATAATAGAGCGACCAATTCTGGTCTTGCCAAATTTTGAGAAGACGTTTCAGGTAAGGTGTGATGCAAGTGGCATTGCAATTGGAGTATGTTTGAGCCAGGATAATAGACATGTTGCTTACTTCAGTGAGAAGCTGAATGAGACTAAGAGAAAATACTCCACCTATGACAAGGAGTTTTATTCCATAATTCAAGCCTTGAAGAAATGGAGACACTACCTTGTCCCACAAGAGTTTGTCTTGTATAGCGATAACCAAGCTTTACACTTTCATAACCAGACATGAAACATTGAATCAGAGGCATGTAAAGTGGATGGAATTTATGCAGAACTTTACTTTTTTCATAAAACACATTACTGGAAATGCTAACAAAGTTGTTGATGCGTTGAGAAGGAGATGTTTGATTCTACAGGAATTTTAGGTAAAGATCTTAGGGTTTGAACACCTTGAGGAAATGTACAATGATGATCCAAATTTCAAAGAAGCATATGAAGCATGCACAAATCCTATCCTGAGAGATAGAAGCTAGTGGATAGAGTATATGATTCAAGAGGGATTGTTGTTCAAGGGTAATCAATTGTGCATACCAAAATGCTCAATAAGGGATAACCTTTTGAAGGAAAAAAATAGTGGAGGATTGGCTGGACATTTCAGCCATGATAAGATGTTTGCATAGTTGAGCAGTTCATACTATTGGCCAGGTATGAGAATAGACGTGATAAAATTCATGAACAGATGTAGAATCTGCCAACATGCAAAAGGTAAAAGACAAAACAATGGATTGTATCAACCATTACCCATACCAGAGAGGCCTTGGGATGCAATAAGCATGGATTTTGTGTTGGGACTGCAAAGAACGCAAAGGAGATGTGATTCCATATTTGTGGTGGTCGATAGATTTTCAAATATGGAACACTTTATCCCATTTCAAAAGACCGGTGATACAACGCATGTTGCAAATATGTTCTTTAAGGAAGTTGTGAGACTTCACGGCCTACCCAAAAGCAATGTCTTGGACAGAGACACCAAATTTGTTTGTCATTTTTGGAGAACACCGTGGAAGAAGTTGGGGAGAGATTTGTTCTTCATCTCAACTTATCAGCTTCAGACCGATGGACATAATGAGGTGGTAAACAAAAGTTTGGGAAACTTGTTGAGGCTTATGATCACTAAACATCATAATCAGTGGGATCAGATTCTGCCACAAGAAGAATTTGCATACAACGATTCACCAAACATGAGCACTGGAAAAAGCCTATTCCAAATATTGTATGGAATGAAACCCAGGGGATTATCTGAGTTGAGATACTTGGAACATAGTGAGATTAGAAGCGCTGGAGAAGAATATTTTGCTGTAGAAACGCAAAAGCTCCATATCCAAATCAGAGGGCAGTTGCAGAGTTCTAGCCAGGAGTACAAACGCAGAGCTGATCAACATCACATAGAGCTTCAATTTGAAGTAGGAGATGAGGTTTTGGAACATATCACGAAATAAAGGTGCCCTAGGGGGACATATAACAAGAAAAATATGAAAAAGATAGGACCATGTAAGATCTCGAGGAACTTTGATGCAAATGCCTATGATATTGAGTTTCCAGATGATGTGGGAATATCACCCATATTCAATGTTTCAGACCTTTATCCTTATAGGAAGGATGACACAAAGGGATCATCAGATCAAGGGAATATTCAGTGAGAGAAACAAATTCCTATAGCAGAAAAACCATAGATGGAAAAGATCGTTGATAAGAGGATTGGTAAGAAGACCAGGAGGAAGACCTATTTTGAATATCTGGTCAAGTGGAAGGGACACCCAATAGAAGATGCCAATTGGGAGAGTGAATCTGATATCCAGAAGCGTGGAAATTCAGTGAAGGAGCTCATGGATAGGAGTCCATAATGTTTTTCCCAGGGGAGTATGATGCAAGATCATCGTCAGCAAGTACACGTGATAGGAAAACTCAGCGCTCGAGGACCAATTCAGAATATCGAATGCTGGCCGGTACTGAAATCTTTTGAAGCTGATAGAAAAAAATAAAAGGAAAGATCACGTGCGTGGATACAAAACGAGCACGCATGACCGAAGAGATTAACCCTAGTCTCAATGTAACCACAATTAGATAGCAGTTAGTTTGTTTTCTTTTGTATAAAGATAGATTTTGTATGCCTAGAAGAAGGGTTACGATAGTTATGAGAAAGTAGGAGTTTGTGAATAGTAGTTGTTGCTTTGAATTTTACTGTAACCATTTTCTTGATTTCAAATGAAGATAACATAGGAAAATTGATCCAAATGTGTGAGACTATTGTTGTTCATGAGACTCTCTTGTTGTTGTTTGTTTCAAGAATGAATGAATCTTGCTACAAGTGTATGTAGCTTTGAAATGCTTTCTTAGAATTTGAATTGATTTTCTTTGTGAGCCGGTGTAAGGTGTCCACACAGTCTGCAAGGAGTGTGTTGACAAAGTTTGTGCCAACTCGTAAAGCTCAAAAGAGATAGCATAAGACTTTCTTTGCAGGGAGTGTAAAGTGACTACCACAAGGAGTGCATAGTTGTCGCAAGGATACAAATTTTGTGTAAAGATATGTTGCAAAGAGTGAAAAGACCTGAAATTCGATGAAGAGTCGAAGTGACTCCATCAAGAAGTCAAAGGACGAGAGCAGAGGAACTCTAGAAGGCGAGAAATGATTCTTTTCAAGAATCTTTGGATCTGAAGTGACGAATTTCCAAGAAAAGCAAGAAGTGCTTGGGAGATCAAAATATTTGGAAATATGAAGTTCAAGAGGAGTAACAATTTCCAAGAAGTGCGGACAAGATCCAAGAAATAGACTCGCGAGAAGGACAAAGGTCGAAGCTTTTGAATCTTTCGAAAATATTTTAAGTCTAAAGAAAGATTTAGCTTAGAGAGAAGATATGGACCGTCTGATTAGCGTCCAGACAACGAGGAACAAGTGCAGAGGAGGAAGGACCTCAACCATCTGATCTAAGTGAAAACAGATCATAGTCATCCGATCAAGATAAAAGTTCTCTAACATTAAAGCTTTGAATGTACATAGGAGGGACAAGGTCACAAAATTTCGAAATCATCGGAACCATCCATCAAGATAGGACATTGTTGGGTATGTGTTATATTATTTGCATCTGTGTGTATGTGGGCACGTCAGATATGAAAAATGTGTTTGACGATCCCTGTGTCTGGGTGGTTTTTGCTATTTTTAGTGGATTTTTCTATTTTTAGAGATTTTGTAAATTAATCCCGGATTAAGGGATTTGGGTTTTGGTATCTACTGAATACCTAAAAACATTTTATATATATTGTATGGTAAATAGTGAAATTCAATATAATTAATATAAGAAAGGTTTTCCCGATTGAGGGTTTCCGGTATAAATCTCTGTGTACTATGTGAATGAGCCATTGATTAAATTCTGTTTTGCTTAAGAATCTATATGCATTTCTTTATTTCATAGGTTTAAATCTTATATAAATGTGGCGGGAGATCAATGTTTCATTGACTCGCAAGGTGGAAAGGTCAAAGGATAGATTTGTGGAAACTCGCGAAAGGAAAAATCGTGAAACAATTACAGTCGTTGATCGTTCTGAAATCAGCAGGACCGTCCATTGCCAAAGAGGACATGCAGCGGGAGCTCAACATTTCACTGGCTTGTGACTCGTAGAAGTCAAAGTTTTGATTTGTGAAAACTCATGAAATCGCGAAAAGATTGCAACTGTTGATCATTTCAAAGCCATCAGGACCGTCCATAATCAAGGAGGACACACGACAAGATCTCAACCTTTCGCTAACTTGTGACACAAAGAAGTCAAAGGAAGAGTAGCAAGAACTCGCGAAATGTGAAATCACAAAAATATCATAGTCGTTGATCGAAGGAAGAATTTGGACCGTAGATCTGGCTTTGTCGAGATTTCGCACCTCGAGAATTCATAGGCAAGAGTTCTTGGAACTCGCAAAACCCGAAACCATGACAATTTAATCTAAGCTGTTGATTCAAGGGGAGATCTGGATCGTCGATCTAGCACCATCACAATTTCAGATATTGAGAGGATGGAGGTAAGGAGACTTCTAAAGTCGTGAAACACGAAACCCTGACTTGATCGCAACCGTCGATCAAAGAGAGATCTGGACCCTCGATCCAATGCCATCGCAATTTCAGATATCAGGAGAACAGTGGTAGCAACACTCCCAGAGTCACGAAACGTGAAATTGTGATACGCCTTTCACTCAATTACATGGTCACTGCCAACGGTCAGATGAGGGAAGGGGTTAGCTAAAGGAGAGCTAGCACCTAATTACATTGAAGCTTTAAAGCATTAAGGAAGAGGTCACGGGTTCCATAGAACCGATGCCTTAAGAAGAAAAGGGCCTATTCATTTAATTGAGGTTCCTAAGGGGACAAAGAGTCAATCAAACTCAATTTCTTGATCGATCCTAGACCGGGAGGTGTTACAAGGGAAAAAATCTCTATGGCCAAGGGTAAACCAAAATAGACAGGTATGACTGCAGAAATCAACTCAATTACAACATATGCTATATAGACTAATGTGAAATACAAGAAAGAGGCCTACCTCAATCCAACGTTTGATGATATTACACCGTGGAGCACTTTGACCCAAAGATTTATACCTGCGCGAAGTTCTCAACAAACAAGCAAAGCAAGTATATAGTGATGATATAAAAGGGGTTATCACATCAGATAACATAATCCATTAATAAACATTACAAACATGCCCATGGATAGTAATCATATATTTGCAAGATACCAATAGGATGGGAAAGGAGTATTTCTATTAATAATTGATCAACAAAAGTGTCAACATTACAGACTTCTGTGTCGGTACGGTTCGAAACCAAGAAACCAAGTTCCTTCCAACTGGGTCCCCACCACTTCAATCCTCCACCAAAGGCAAGCTCATGAGAAAGAGGCAAAGAGGTCCTCTCAATAATAAGGGAAGAGCTTGGGGGTTGAACACTATGTTCACACTTGAGGGACAAAGGGATGCAGACTCAATATGAAGTAATTTCTCTAGAGTAACTTTTCTCTCAAAGTTGAATGCTTTCTCCTTATTTTCCATAGTTTGAAATTGTGCTCTTATAGCCTCCAGAATGCAATTGAAGGGCTGATTCAAAATGTTTCCAGTACATGGAAGGCCAAGGATCAGAGATATTTTGTCGTGACATGGAAACCCAACCTAATTTTGTATTTTTTGGCACAAATCCCAATATACATGAGTTGTAATGGAGCAACAAGCATATACGCATCTTGCATAGCAGTTAGGGAGCGTATATGTGGAAATATGTATATTTTTTAGCTATGGATTCATCAAAAAGGGATAAAAAGTCTACATAGGGAAATGGAAAAAGGCCCTATGTGCAAGATAACAATGGTGAGGAAAATATTACTATAACAGATGCCCCCTAATGTGTGAGATCAGAGGGGTATCTGCGATGACCGAAATACATTATAAATAACCCAGAAGTGGAGTGGTAGAGAACCAGTTGGATGAACTCAATTGCTCATTACATTATGTATTGACTTTGCATACATGGATGCCAAGAATACAATGCAGATCCATGTGGAAAATATACCAAACAAGTGTTTATGGCCATGAATAGGCAAATACAAATGTGGTTATATGCCAAAATCTATCATAGTC
This sequence comes from Picea glauca, assembly GCA_000966675.3. Taxonomy (NCBI): domain Eukaryota; kingdom Viridiplantae; phylum Streptophyta; class Pinopsida; order Pinales; family Pinaceae; genus Picea; species Picea glauca. The sequence goes on along the minus strand of JZKD02S1896851.1, from coordinate 28,660 downwards.
ATGAACAAGGCCCAGTGAAACCAGTCTCAAAAATTAATCTGAAGATATCTGTAGACCATGGAGTACAATCTGATTTCCCATGATCACTGAAGTCAAATAGGTATTGGTCCAATGAAATGGAAGCAACAACTCAGGAAAGATGTGGCCACATAGTAATGTCTTCAAGTCTTCTACACTATCCGCCAATGGTGCAAGTCTACATCATGTGAATAAATGAGTTGATTTCGAACACGATGAGACATCGTTTGATTACCTATCATTGAAGTATACCGTTAACAAACACAAGACAACCTATCGATAATGAAATTAGGTATCAAGGCACCAAGTATATCTCTACAAATGTGAATAAAGGAGTTGGTGTCGAACACTTGATATATCC
>JZKD02S1896851.1:0-11244 GCA_000966675.3 Picea glauca | reverse complement strand
GGTTAGGATGATCCCACTAAATCATGAAAGCGAGTAAGATCCAAACCATTCGGATGCCACCTCACCATAGAAGTTTCTCCTTCTAGAAGATTCAAGAAAACGCTCATTTTTCCAACGTGATGGAATTCTCGCACCCTAGCTATAGAGCAACCTGCGAACACCTCGCACCCTGGCTACAGTGCAACCTACGAGAATGGGTCATTCTCGCACCTTGCCTATATAGCAACCTGCGAACTTCATTTTTTATAAGGTTTTTACATAGGAAAATGCAACTTCTTTTCTCAGGAGAAGTTCTTCTCCCTTCTCTCTTTAGGAACTTAGGCCACTGACCCCTCTGAAGGCAACAGATGGGTTTACATCATTAACGATCATAGGGATGACGAAAATAATGTGTAACACCGTGAGTCCACCAACCTACACAGCTAAACATTTTTTGAAAAATGACTAAGTAATGAGAAAGACAAAGTAGAGGGGAAAGACAAACGAGAATTTGGTTAAGTATAGAAGAGGGAAAAGAAGGGATAATATATTCAAATCTGTAATAGATATCCTATTTCCTGGCAAGATCTTTTTTGCATGTTTCTGGAGAAGTTGTATACTTATTGCATATACTTGGAAATAAGTGTGAAGGTGGAGGGTATAGGAAACAACGACTAGGACTTGGAAATTTCTTGAACCCGCCAACCCGACGATCCGCGAAAGAGATTCGAAGAAACAGCCAAGTGTGGAAAGTGGTCGGACGGGCTTCAAAATAGGGTGACAAGGGTTCTTGAGGAGATGTGAGGCCCTGACGGTTAAATTATATGTATCAGAAATTTTGAGTGAAAAATGGGTAACATGGAAGAGGGGATGATGTGGGAGTATGGAAGTCAATTTGTATATCGCGGAAGCCAGGGTGATTTTTGCAGGTTAAGGAACAGTGGAAGTGCAGTCCTCCTATCTGGGAACTCGCAAGAGAAAAATTCGGTAAGTATGGAATAGGGACAGTTAGTATGACTGTCTCCTAGAGGCATGGCGAGTTGTTAGCATTAAACCTCAATTATTGCATACTTAGAAAGAAGTGTGAAGGTGGGGGGCACAAAAAAAATGATTAGGAATTGGAGATTTCATAAACCCGCCAACCCGACGATCTGCGAAAGAGATTCCAAGAAATGACCAAGTATGGAAAGAGGACAAACAAGCTTCAAAATGGGGTGACAATAGTTCCCTAGGAGACCCAAGGACTCGAAGGTCAAATTGCAAGTCTCTGAACTTTTGAGTGCAAACTGTGTATCACGAGAGAGGGTATGATGTGTGAGTCCGACAATAAATTTGTATATCGCGGAAGTCCAGGTGGTGTTTGCAGGTCACGAAACAATGGAAATGCAATCAAGAGCCCACCTGCCCGGGAATCCGTGATCTGAAAAGTGGCTAGGTATGGAATGGGAAGCGGTCGATCAGAGTCGCAATATAAAATCATGAGTGAAAATGTGAACCCATGAGTCTGTCAACCCACACAATAAGACATTTTTGGAAAAACTACTAAGTAAACAGAAAGAGAAAGTAGAGGGGAAAAATAAATGGGAATTTGGTTAAGTATAAAAGAGGGAAAAGAAGGGCTAATATATTCAAATATGTAATAGATATTCCATTTCCTAGCAAGATATTTTATGTATGTTTCTGGAGAAGTTGTATACTTATTGCATATACTTGGAAACAAGTCTGAAGGTGGCAGACACAGGAAACAACAACTAGGAAATGAAAATTTCCTGAACCCACCAACCCGATGATCCGTGAAAGAGATTCCAAGAAATGGGCAAGTATGGAAAGAGGTCGGACGGGCTTCAAAATAGGGTGACAAGGGTTCCCAAGGAGACGTGAGGTCTCGACGGTCAAATTGTATGTATCGAAACATTTCAGTGCAAAATGTGTAACATGGAAGAGGGGATGATGTGGGAATTCGTAAGTAAATTTGCATATCGCAGAAGATGGAGTGTTGTGTGTAGGTCACGGAACAATGGAAGTGAAATTTAGAGACTGCCTCGGTGGGAACCCGCGATCGAAAAATTGGCTAGGTATGAAAAGTGGAAGTGCTTGGTCGGAATCACGATATAAAAGAATGAATAAAAATGTGAACCCGTGAATCCACCAACCCACGCAGTAAGACATTTTCGGAAAAAAAATGACTAAGTAACCAGAAAGAGAAAGTACAGGGGAAAAAGAAAGGGGAATTTGGTTAAGTATAGAAGAGGGAAAATAAAGGGATAAAAGAGTGGGAAAATAGAAAAGCGGAGGGAAATTTTTGTAACTGGGATTTGGTCTCAAACAAGCCCCATTGTTGCAAAACCATCATTTTCTAGTCCAATATTTTATCCACTTACTCATTTTCTATTGTGCTTGTACCATTAAAAAGGGTGTGAGAAAGTGCTTTGTTGAATATTAGTTTTTATTGCAACTTGTGGGAGTAATTGTGTTCTTGATACATTCTTCCATGACTTTGACATATTAACTTAAGTATTAAACTTCATGCATGATGGGTTGTTAGCATTAAAGTTTAATAATTGCATGTCTAGAAACAATAATGACAATCTTGCATTTTAATATTGTAGTTGATTTCATAGTCCGATTTGACTACAACCACCATAGATCCATTTTTTTTTTAATTCACGAACAAGAAATTTGGTAATTTCATTAATAAAGTAAAAATTGCTCAAACAGAAGCAAGGGGATGGAAAACTAATAAAATGTTCCCTTTTGGAGTAAAGGAACCAAGGAAGCGAAAGGGAAATAAGAAATCATTTTCTTAGAAAGGCTGAGATGAAAACAAAATTTCTAGGGTGGGGCCCCGACTGCCGCATCGTGATTTAGTCTTGCTATGTTCTATCTGCATTACTAATAGAATTGAATGTTGGTTTGAAACCGTCTAAAATTCATTTTTGTTTCCATAGAATCCTAATGGGATCGACACAATGCATTGTCATATAATTGTTAAATGCTCCATATTAGATCGAACGATGCTAATGAGAAGAGGTGTTAAATTCAGCAAAGAAGGAGAAAACAAGATTCCAAGGAAAAAAATTTAATAGTAAATCCATAAAAATAAAAAAATATTGGGCAGTGTATATCAATCCATAGAAATCATATTGAGTTCTTTGCACCAAAACATTGAACATATTTCTCATAAACACAGGTACAGGATCTACAAACAAAAAAGAAACATGCATACAATTATGTGTTGTTCCTCTAGTGGGACAACATGCAGGAGCCATCGAGATGCTCTTCAACATGCATACAAAACTCATTACGATGATTTTTTTAGAAAGTCCTTGCAGTATTCACCTCGGAAGGAAAATGTTTGTTGCCGCAATCTCAATATCTTGCGGAAGACCTGAGGTGAAAAATAAACAGGAAAGTGGTTCCGCAGTGGAATTATTCCTTGGCTTGAAGCAAGTGAAAAACAATCATGTTCGTGACGTTGGTGACCTGGAGACATTGCAAGGCACCACTCAATTGTACAAATAACAGGGAAAAGGCCCTGACGAGAAGATTTTACAATTCGTGGCCGCCACTATGAAGAGCACGACATCCCGCAGCATCGCTCCAATGAAGCACCCTAGCAAGAATGCAACTGTGAATTTTTCAAACGCAGGAGGACATAAGAACCCATCCTCGCGGTAAAATTGATAGTTCTCATAAGCTTCCTATTGAAACAAACTTTGATTTTTTGACCTTAAGGATAAAGATTTTTGGTATCTATGAATCTTTGCATTATATAAAAAATTTTAAAACAAAACATTTCATCTCCGATGGATTCGAAAAGCCTTTATGGTGGACTTTGGATAAAGATTGATTAAAGTCGAAACGAAAATATGTTCCAAACACTTTCTCAAAGGATCTTTTAAAAGAAAAGTAATGTTAAAACTTAAAAAATTTAAACTCACATCGGGATATCGGAATTCGGAGATTTGAAATAACAATGCTCAACACAAATCAATTAGCGAAATCACGATCCCCGATTTCCCAATACATTAATCCTTGATTAATTCATCATCTACATAAATCATATCTAAAAAGGGTTTTAACTTCAAGTTAATCTCATCGGGAAATCGCGATTCGCGATCTTGCAAACAACCATTTTCATATCATTGAATTTTCCAATTCCCCGATTATTGATTTTCCGATTTCCGAGCTCTTGATTAATAAAATCTCGAAAAGGTAATCTGGATTAATTGAGGTAATAAAAATATTTTGACTTGAATGATACATCGCGATTTCGGCGATCGGGGTTTTACGATGACTTATTTCCTTGACATCGAAAGTTCTGAAACCTCGATGAAAGTGTTTTCAATTCAAATCAAGCTTAACGTTACTTAATCACTCTTTGAAACAAAGTTTAAGGTTTTAAAATTTTAATAAATGATCATTAATGCGATAATCATTTAATTTGGCAAGTTTCTATCATATTTGAAAATATCGGAAAAGCTCAGGTACAAAAAAAATTTAATGCATATTATCGGGAATATCTTTTGCATTTATTTCATAACAGATGAACAAATCTCGATGATTTTATGTTATATTCGAAATAACTTTGAACGTTTACATTATTTCGAAGCTGAATTCTGCTCTGCTACAGGTGTACAAGTGAATATAGAGTTTTCTCCTCTTCTTTTGGGCTGCTCCACCATTGGCAGTGTTGTTTACTTTGGAACCTTGTTGCTGAGATACTGAACACAGAGCTGGTAAACATACAGTTATGGCGCCCAAAAAGGCTTCAAATAAAGCCGAAGAACAACCGAAAGGTGATATCATTTCAGATACTACCGCAGCTGGAGTAGTACACAATGTTAAATCATGGGCTGCAATTGCAGAGAGAATGGAAGATGAACTCGCATATGAGGATAATGGTGGGGAAAATCATCTCCGAGATATCACCGAGACTAGTCTTCATAAGGTTGTTGCACTCTCGAGACTTGTTTCATACAATGACATGGTTTCTTGGGCACTGGATAAAGTGGATGTTCCAACCAGAAGTATCCTGAACGAACAAGGAGCGGTTATTGGCTCATTTAGGCCCGAACATATCCAAGTAATGTATAAATTATCGCCCAATTATAGGCACACTTTTAATTCTGAATTTGTAGCTTCATTTCAACAAAAAGAGTGTGTCGAAGGTGAACAAACATACCCTGACATAATAAAAGGATGGTCTAGAGATGAAAACAAATTTAGGGCTGATTTACATGGGATATATGCCACTGCTTCATTGAATGATTATATGAGGTATTTAGTAATGATGTTATACAAACTATATGGGAAAAAATATTCTAATCACTTTAGTGCAGAATGGACACCCCTCTTAGAAGAAGTTTCAGAGGGGCGTAGTTTCAATTGGCATAAGATTTTATCAGACAACATTGCCTCAGAAGTTATAAACTACAAAACAGCTAGGGCAAAGGGACATCCAGTAGCCTTTTATATGTCAGCCTATATAATGGATGCTATTTATTTTAAAACTCCTTTCCCTTTGATGAATTGGAGTTGGGATCCTTCTTGTACAGATCCTGTTCATAAGTATCATTCAGCTCTGTGGGAAGAAAATGCCAAAAATAATTTTTATGAAGTGTGCCATTTTGTAATTATTCCGTTGCACAGAATATTCTTTGGTTGTGAACCTCCTCGGATTTCACATACCATTATAGAAAATCTTAAGACAGTTGTTGATTGGTTCATCGAAGAAAATTTTTCATATGTTAGGGTTTATGGATGTTCTATTCCACCACATGCACTCCCAAAAATACTCCCAGATAGGTTAATTTGCAGAGAAATAGCTTATTAGTTGGTAAATGGTGGTATTGGACTAGAACTAAAAGCTCAGCAGAAGAACTCATGGCCATCTTTTCCCGTTTATCTAGGAAAATTTGCTTTATTAAACTTTGGTCATTCTAAGTCAGAAGTGGAATCTTTGAGTGAAGTAAAATTAGTGGATATAGAACACAGGAAACATGATCCATATCAAATTATCAATCGGCATGTTACACAATGTGGGTTGAAAGCATATGAACATGAAGATTCATTTTATGATGATATTTTCAGAAATGCTAAGTCATATGATGAAGTTCAGAGAAGAGTGCAAACCTTGTTACCTGATGCACAAGTGGGGTTTGCATCCTTTCAAAGAAATAGAAGACAGTGTTTGCCAAAGATTTTGCAAGGCGAAAGGCCAACATCAGAGCAAGAGAAAGAAACAATTCCTCCAGGTTTTGAAACCATTATTCAGTATGATACAAGTGATAAAGGTAAATTGAAAAATTCTGAGATTCCTCCTCAGAATACAGAAAGTTCCCAGATCAAAGAAACACAAATAGAAAAAGGCAAAGGAGCTGAAACAAATCCAATAAACCTTGATGATATTCCAGAAACAGTTGGGGGAACAGCTTCACAAGAACTTGGGAGTCCCATTACAACATTAACCCCACTGCAAGCTACTTTTGGGAATCCTCACGAAGGAGTTCTGTACGTGAGTGACTTAGAACCAATTAGCAGAGATGAAATACCTTCATTGGATTATTTTTTCAGCAAAAAATGGAGAGCTGTGTTGAAACAAGAATTACATCCTGTGGGAGAAAGAACAGTTAAAAAACATAAAATTATTATTGATGGAAAGAAACTAAAAGAAAGTGAATTTGCTATAGAGCTAGCAGGAACTATGGGGGCCATAGCATCAGCAAACATGTACTCTGTAGGAAATTTAATCACTATGATAGAGCAGAAGGATCAGGAAATCACACAGCTACAGGACAGGTTAAAGGAAAGTGAAAAAATGATTGGATGGGGAATACAAAAAGGTCTAGAACAGGCTAGACTGAAATATATACAAGATATACAAAAGTTAAATGAAAATTTGACTGAATCAAAACATATGATTCAAACTACCCAAGAACAAGTGCAGAATCTGGGCAATGAAAATAAATCTCTGCAAGACAAAATCATTTCAATTACTAATCAAGTGATTGGAATAGATCAGTTCAAGTCAAAATCATCAGAGATATATGCAAACATTGAGGAAGAACAACAAAAGGTATTTTGTAATATGGAAATCATCCAGAATTATTATCAAGAATCTAAGAAATCTATGGAACAGGTAGAGAAAAAATAAAGGGAAGCCAAAGTGGTGAGAAATTCTTTTCAACAGTTAATAACTGCTTTACAAAAGGAAGAAACTGGAAAATCACAGAAGTTATCTATTTCTGAGCAATTGAAAGGAGATGTAATGATAAAGGTTTGGGAAAAAAATTTGGAAGGTTATAAAAGAATTACAAAAGGGGTCAATGAAGATTGCCAAAAGATTTTTGATTTCATTGAAAAAGAGTCAACACATATTGGGACAGATGGCTTTTCCAATTCATTAGGAGAAATCAACATTAACAGGTATCAACTGAAGACAAAAGAGGAACTTGAAGAGAAGAAAGCAGAAATCTCCAATATCAATATGGTCAATATGGCAGAAATTGAAAAATTAATGATAGCTCCCAGTTCAAGATTGGAAAAAGTTAAATCCACAGAGAAAACAATTGCAACCCAGTTGCCAGGTTTACAAAGAAATTTCTTTTCTTTTGAAGCAAACGAGATACCTGAGGCTCCTAAGGCCTTAGTGAAATTTTTAGAAAAACATGCTTGAGCAACCGAAGCAGATAAAGAAAGCTCTCCGACTCAAAGTTAAAACTTGGAAAGTATTTCTATTTTTAGAATTTTGTAATAAATTGTTAAAGGTTGACAATAGTTTATGCAACCGAAAGATTAGGAAGTTGGTTAGTTACCAACGGAAATTTTGGACAGAAATGTATAAATATAATTTCAAGAGGCTGAAACAGGGCTTCAGAAATTTTTGGAAAAAGACAATCTTGTACGATCAGCTTTAAAGTTTATCAGAATATCATTCACAACAAGATTCTGGATCTTGTCATTCAGTGACTATGTTTCTTCCCTTGTCTACTTTCATTTGTTAAATCTTCTTCTTAATGTGTATTTCTAGCAAGTGAATCAATTTGGAATTATATGCAATTGTTGTTTATAGTATCAAATTGGTTTGGATGTTGAATGTGTTACAGTTTTTCCTCTGGAATTATTTTAATAATTTTAAGACTTGTAACCTTTTGTTCCTTAATATTTTCTTTTGTTAGAAAACATGTGTTTCTTTCATTATTGTTAATGGAAATATAAGATTCTTTCCAGATTAAATCCTTATACTTCTCTGTGTTATGTTACATTGTTTACAATTTCATAATTGTCACTGAACCAGGAAACGACCTTGATTGTGTCTTTACTTTTCTGTTTTAAGTTTTAAAGTTGTTTTATCAATATCTTCTCCGAATGTCTGAAGTAACACATCTACAAAAAACCCCTTTTACAAACATATAAAACCCAATTACCCATGACAGTTCCTAACGGTAGACAACCCAATATAGAACCTGGTCTGCAGGATCAAACCAGCATTGCATTGAACCTATTTAACACCATCTTACAAACTGCAACAAATAGAACCGAGTTAGAACGATCGTGGGCAGCAATTGAACGTGACATAACCATCCAGGAACAATGGGAAGCAAGACAGAGACAGTTGAGAAACTGAATCTGATTTAGTTTTTCTTTGTTTCTTTGTTTTAAAAGTATTATCATATTTGGATGCCTTGACGGTGTGTTTTAGAGCCTTAAAACACAAACTCAGGAACAACACTTCCCATAAGGAAGAAGATGAAAAATGTTGCAGGGCAAGCAGAAGAGCCTGAAACTGAAAGTTAGTACACACCAAGAGACCACCTCCTCACAGTAGAAGACTTCGAGGACACAAGTTGCACGAGCAATTCCAGAGGCCCAAATTAGTCCATTCTAGGCAGAAGGAGATGAATAGTAGGAATATGCCTTGAACTAGTGGGAGTTTTCATCCTCATCCCCTAAGATGTTAATTGTATATCCAGAGAACAAGAGGGTGGTCCCGCAATTGAATAATTATTTGTCTTGAAATATATCTTTGGGAGCATCAAGAGACCATTTCCTTACAGTGAAATACTTCCACCCAGAACGGATTATTTTGGACCTATGGAATTCCTACTCTCGAGTTGCAAAGAAGCTATTGCGTTCAACATCGATTTCTTTTCTGAAACCCCTTATTTTGGTCTTGTTAGGTCCTCCATGGTCATGTCGGTAAGTGTCCCTAGTTATGGTTGATTTCAATTTGGGTGCAGGAGTGGGAACAACGTCTTCATTTCCATCATCCATTTCCATATCATCGTCCATCAAACCATCTTCTTATGGCTCGAAATCGACCGCATCTGATGCAGACCCCCTTCTCTCCTAATGGTTGCACGACCTCCTGTTATAGCAATATTTGCCTCACCATTGTTATCTTGCACATAGGGTATTTTTCCATTTCTCTATGCAGACTTTTTATCCCTTTTTTATGAATCCAAAGCTAAAAAATATACATCTGTCCACATATACGCTCCCTAACTGCTATGCAAGATGCGTATACGCTTGATGCTCCATTACAACTCGCATATATCAAGATTTGTGCCAAAAAATACAAAATGAGGTCTAGTTTCCATGTCACGACAAAAGATCTCTGATCCTTGGCCTTCCATGTATTAGAAACGTTCTGACTCAGCCCTTCAGTTGCATTCTGGAGGCTATAAGAGCACAATTTCAAACTATGGAAAAGAAGGAGAAAGCATTCAACGTTGAGAGAAACGTTACTCTGGAAACATTACTTCATATTGAGTTTGCATCCCTTTGTTCCTCAAGTATGAACATAGTGTTCAACCCCTAAGAGCCCTTCAAATTATGAGGCATCCGTGGGTACTCTTCATACCACTTCTCCCTTGATCATCTCAGTGGTTCCACCGACGCAATATTCTCCTGACCTCACCCCCTTAGTTAAAGGTGAAGTGTCTCTTGCCCCTGTTACTATGCTTCCTATTCAGCCTATAATTGAAGAAGTGGCCACACCAGTGCAATCTCTGGTCAACCCTACTCTCCCTTAAGAGAATGACACACCTTTCAGCCATGTCATCAACATTTCACACCCTCCCCCTTCTAAACAAGAGAGATTTATTCTTCCCCCGAATGCTCTCCCTCCAAGTCCTGATGAGGTTCCTTTTGATTGGGATGACCTGATGGGACATCCCATTCCACCACCTATGTCTTTTCCATTAAGAGACATTATTCAAACCATCACAGAGACTGTATCCTCCGTTAGCACCTTCTCCTCCTTGACATGGAAATCCTTAGGTTTTCCCAAGCTCTTGTCAGCTATCTGCAAGATACTAACTTTCGACAGAAGGTCGGGATGACAGCCTTGGCCTACCCATTTACATGTTGATTAGACTCCCAATAACAAGTCTCAGTTAATCTCTTTTCTGACTCGTCAAAAAACTGAAAAGACCGTCGAGTGATTTGTCCCTTTCACACTCGTTAAAATTGGATTTGAAAGATCATGAGTCCTAGTTAAGCTCTTTTCCGACTCGCTATCAAAAATAGAAAAGATTGTCGAGTGAAATTGTCTTTTTCACACTTGTAAATTGAATTTGAAAAGACGTATATTTGGCACAATTTTACCCCTTTTTCACACCAAGTAGGCTAAAAGATATAAAAAATGACATTTGTTGGCGTTAATTTGTGATTGCATCTCATGCCCTCGCTTGGTGTATTGAGTCGTTAGCCGGTTCTCACTTTATGTTATAAACCGTTGCCTAAGAAGTTTTCATCCTCAACCAAGCAGAGCCTTGTTTTTATCCTTCGCAATTTGACACCCTATACCCTGGAGGGAACATCACCCCGAGTGTCCATCTCACACATGCATTTCCTTTCATTAAGTATAGGTACGTTCCACTGCTAGAACTAGTTTTTCTTACTTGCGACACTCGTTACCTCCTCTGTATCATAGCATTCATTTGTTATGAAAAAACAAAAAAAGATGAGTAGGAAGGGAATACTATATTGTAATTGGTAGCAATCGTGTCACCTTTAAACAGAGCACAAAGTTATTGAGTCTGTGTGTCATCATAATTTTGTCTTTAGCATGGCCTTAGGAAGATGATCCCGATACAAAGTTTTCTCTACCAAATGGTTACTCTTCCAGTCCCTATGGAGAATGTTATTGATGCCTCTTGCATCTAATTGTCACATCATTGAGTCCATGTTGTCGGAGTTCACCATATGTCTCATGCTCTTGTTGAAAGGAAGTCTATCAACCTGTGTCGACCACTCCTC
>JZKD02S1896840.1:61753-76593 GCA_000966675.3 Picea glauca | reverse complement strand
TACAATCTGATCTCCCATGATCATTGAAGTCACATAAGCACTGGTCCAATGAAAGGTAGCAACGACTCATGAAAGCTACGAATATAAACTAATGTCTTCAAGTCTTCTACACAATCTACCAAAGGTGCAAGTCTACATCGTGTGAATAAAGGAGTTGAGGTCAAACACAATGAGACTTCGTTTGATTACCGATCATTAAGGTATACCGTTAAAAAATGCGAGACAACCTATCGATGATGAAAGTAGGTATCAAGGAACCGAGTACATTCTTACAAGTGTGAATAAAGGATTTGGGGTCGAACACTTTAAGAATCCATCGATCAGGGTACATTGATGTATTCCCAATTGTCGATGGCGAGAGAACCTGCAACTAATGACTGCAAGCCTCTAGGTACAAATAGAACTCTAGGTCTCGTCTCCAGAATAGATGATCTGAATTCGATGGAAGGAGACCCGTTGAAAGGAGAGAATTAAGGCATCTCTCATCATTCAACATGAGATACAAAGAAGGAGCTTGATGATTTGGAGGAAATTAGATGAAGAAGATGTTCATAAACCAACAACCATGTGCGTCTTTCGCGTGTGCCAGATGCAAGTTATACATGAAAAAGACCCTTTGAACAGCAGCCAATAAGGGAAAATGTTGACAAAGGCGAGGAAACCACCAACAGGGATAATGGAATCCAAGACACTACACGAATCCCAATGTGTGAATATATTTCTTGTCGTCGAACATAAGGGAAACCACCCATTCAGCGACCAATGATGAAATGTCGACTAATGGGTTCAAGGTTACCTACCAATGAGGAAAGTAGGATGAGGGTGTGCAATAGGAATACAACTTCATGTGATTCTGAGACACGTTGAGGGTATGGCCGACATGCAAATTCAAGAGTTATGAGGAATGGATGACACATGTTGATAGACATCATTTGAACAAAAGCATGAGACATATGGAAGACTCTGGCAGCATAGACTCAATGATGAAACTTTGAGATGCAGGAGGCATCAATCAAACTCTCCATAGGGACTGAAAGAGTAATCAGTTGAAGGAGTAAACTCTCTGTAACGAGCTCATCTTCCTAAGGTCATGCTAAACCCAAAATTTTGATGACAAGTGGACTCAAAAATTTTGTGCTCTCTTCAAAGGAGACACAACTGCTGCCAATATAAGATAATATTCCCTTCCCGCCCGTCTTTTTTAGTTTTTTCATAGTCAAATGAATGCTATGATATAGAGGAGGAAACGAGTGTCACAAGTAAGCAAAACTAGTTCCAGCAGTCGAACATAACTATGCTCATTGCAAGGAGGTGCATGCGGGAGATGGACACTCGAGGGAATGTTTCCTTCTGGGTATAGGGTGTCAAGCTGCAAAGGACATAAACAAGGCTCTGCATGGTTGATGATGCAAACTGCTGAGGTGAGAGGCTTATAACGCAAAATCGAGAGACGGCAATAGGCTCAATACTGCAAGCAAGGGCATGAGATGCAATTACAACTTAATGCCAAAAATGTCCTTTTTCGTAATCTTAGTCTACTTGGTTTGAAAAAGAGATAAACTTGCACCAAATAGACGTCCTTTAAAATCCAATTTATGAGTGTGAAAGAGACAATTTCACTCGGCAATATTTTATCTTTTTTAAACGAGTTGGAAAAGAGATTAAATCAAACTTGTTGGGGGGTTTATAAGCGTCATGTCATGGGGGACGCCAAGGCTCCCATGCAAGATTTTTGTGAAAGGTCAGCAGCTGACGAATATCTGACACAATATTGGGAAAACCCAAAGCTCTCCAAGTCAAGCAGGATAAAGTGCTAGCAGAGGTTACCTTCTCTATAATATATCGAAGAATGCCCCTTATCTGGAAGGGTGTAGAAGAAGGAAGTCGACGCTCTACAAGATCATTCCAATCAAAGGAAACCACCCTAGGACTTGGATGGATCATGATCGGAGAGAGTAGAATGCTCCCTTGTTCATAAAGTGTAGGACTAGAAATTCTAATGACATGGTATAGAAGGTATAGAACTAGAACTAGAAGAGCAGGATCGACCAAAAATTACAGCGATGTGACCACTTATTTAAACATTGGTTGAATATGATGAGAGAAAACAAGGTCAAGAGACGCATCACCCCCAAAAATAGGAGTGGTGTCGGTTGAATATTGCATCAACACGACCGTTGGTTGAACACGATGCGAGACAACAAGGTAAAGACATCCATCAGCCCCTAAACAAAGAGGGTTGTCAGTCGAAGATTACATCGACATGACCGTTGTATCAACCAAAGAAGTTTGCGAATCCAAAGACGACTCAGAACCCAAAGGGCCCCCCGGTAATGACCATGCTTCTGGTACCACAGCAGTAGTCGGGCACAAACAAGTAAGGTGATCTCCTTTGCAAATCCTACAAAGGAATTTGGGATTATGTCTTACACGTCTAAGCTTCTCAATCATATGAATGCCCCCAGCATTACTCACAGTGGCTGGTGACATGCTCCCAGCATGACTTGTAGAGGCTAGTAGAAAATATCCAACATGACTTGTAGAGTTTGGTGATGAATCCCCAACATGACTAGCCACGGTTGTCGATGTATGTGCAGTGTGACTAGCAATGACTAGACTTGTGCCCATAGCATGACTTGCAGTGGTTGGATCCTAGTCTTCAACATGACTTGCAGAGGTTGTTGACCAATCTCCAACATGACTATAAGAGGTTGGTGATATAATGACAATATGACCTACAGTGACTGGACTTGTGGCGGAGGTGGATTGTGGCATTTGAGACCAAGGTTCCGAGAAAGACTAATTTTGACAAATTGCAGGCTAAGAAGGGTTCCAATATACACCATGGCCATGTTGAGCAAGATAGTATCCTCCTCCATACTGATTCATAAATGGGTGTAAGGGCATCGACACCAAGGAAGTTGCTTGCAAAGAGAAGGCGACATGACAAGGGTTACTCATTTGAGGATATATGTTTCCCCCAAATGAAGGAACTTCGTGAAGGGGGTTTCCCATACTATAAAAATAACTCCCCCTGGATGAAACACCAGAGGACATACGGAGGTCTGACATGGGAAAAGTGTTTGTAGGAACTGGCATAGTGAAAGAAGGATAGGTGGATGGAGTGTAATAAGTAGAATGATCACCCATTTGAGCACTTGCTCCTGGAAAAGTGGATTTGTAGGAAGGAATATTCCAACCTCTTATCGTAAGAGTTTTTTGAGGCATATGACTCCCACCAAACGGAGAGGGAGAATAAGGAGGCAAGACAGAAGGTGGCAAGTGCGAAGACATGTCTGGCATACCATGAGAAAAATGATTAGAGACCCAAGGCATTGATTGAGTATCATAATTATGCATACCATTATGAAACACAGACGAATTTGTCCCCATGAAATGAGTGAATTTCATGGGGGAGTTAGCATTAAATGAGAGATCCAAAGGGACTCCACTATCGATGATAATGAAAACTCACAGTGCAATACAAAATCCTAAGGTCAACTAATAATCAAAGAGCACACCAAAATAAAACAAAAGACCAATATGCACACAAATAGGATAAAGTGGTTGAAAGGGGCCTCCCTCCTTAAAGTAGGTATGCCTAGCCCAAGAGGGACTTGAGACTCCTCTGCTAAAGATCAGAGGTATCATAATCAGGTATAAGGGCCCTCATGGGCTTAACAACCAATCGGTTAGATCCCCCTGGAGAGGTAATCCTCCATAAAGGTTCTGTGTTGTCTGACCCTTATCTGACCCAGGGTACCTGCAGAATAACCATTGCAAGTAACCTATGTGGTACCTAAGTCAAGCAACTAAGCAACCACAATATAACTAATGCACAGGCGAACAATCGTAAGTCAGGTCCATTGTATGGGTAGGGTAACAAAGCTCGAAACCACGAAAACACCGCCTCTCACAAAGGTAAGGGTACTAGCAAGTTCCCCATATATGAATAGATCCCCATAAATATATCTGACGCTAAGAAGGTATCGGGGGGATATCCCTTCAATCAACCTCATGCTACCTCATTCTTAAATCCGGTGTAAGCGGAGCCTCCTAATATTACCGATTATACAATGGATTTCTCCACTCCCTTAGTCAGACACATATGTTGATTTAATAGCCTTGGAGAAGTTTACTCACAAATTCTATTCCAAGGCTCTAAATCCTAAGCTAGTTTGTGCACCCTAGAAAAATAAAATCGTTACTGATCAATTTTAAATTATAGCATTACTTTCAGTGGCCTTGCTTACTCAAAAAGGTGTGGTTGTGAAACTAGTGATGTTATGAATCAGCAAGTAAAATAAATGAATATGAATACAATGCAAAGTCCTAACTTCAATTCCCAATAAATGATATGCTTTTCAAAATGAAATTCTCATTTCAGTTCTGCGATTCCAAATAAAATGCAATCTTTCTTTACACGTACTAAAATCAATGATAAAGACTCAATATATCAAATGCCAACAATGTAAAATGCCTAATATTTTTGTATTTTCAATATAAAAGAATGAAATTGCAAGGACTGAACAGTCGCTTGATATAAAAACTCGACTGTATGTAAATAGAGACAAACCAAGTAGGATATCAAGAAGCAAACACCCAGCCCAAGATGCAAGGACAATCAAATGAAAAGAATGATGAGAAAGGCACCGCCCAAAAATTCAACCAACGAAAGGTTTCATGTCATTCCAAATACACTTAACAGTCATAACAAAGACACAAGAAGACTCAGCAATTATCAAAACCTACCCAACAACCATAAAACCCATAAACCAAGCAACAAAGGGTGATGTACATGACTATTTAGGAGAAAAGAGTGTATATACGCTTCTTGCAGAAGGACAACACGCGTATGTACGTGATTGTCAGGCAAAAACCCGCATATATGTGTCAAAACACAGCCAGGATAAGGAGAAGGCTAAGAAACTCAGACTCAGGATGAATAGATGTTGTCAAGAAGTCATATGACAAGAAACTCAATATAAATGAGAGCAATCTAAGGAGAAAAACACTCCAAACCCAGAAAAAGAAGATTTTATCCCTAGTATGGTCGCCAATTCTGTTACAAGGAAAATCTCTCTATGGCTAGGGGCAAACCACAACAAACGAAAATGACTGTAGAAATAAACTCTAATCTCAGGTATGCTATATAAACAAATATTCTAGAAAGACAAGATAAAAGGCCTACCTCGTCTAGACGTTTGATGAAGTCCAACATTGATCACTTTACTCAAAGCAATACACCTGCAACTTGTCCTCAACAACCAAGAAATGCAATCATATGGTGATAATATATAATGTTAGCACAATCAATAGCATAATCCATCAAAATTCATAACAAATACGCCCATGGAATAACAATTCAAATATTTGCAAGATATTAATTAGACGAGAAAAGAGTATTTCTATTAAAATGTAATCAGCAGAAGTGAATGAATTACAAACTTATGTGTCGACACAGCTCGGAACCGAGAAACTAAGTCCCTTCTAGTTGGGCCTTCACCACTTCAATCCTCCACCAAAGGTAAGCTCATATAAGAGAGACAATGAGGTTCTCACTCAAGTAGGTAAGAGCTTGGAGGTTGAACAATGTGTTTAGACTTAAAAGGACAAAGGGATGCAGACTCAATATGAAGTGAATAGTTTCTTCAGAGTAACTTTGCTCTCAAAGTTGATTTTTTCTCCCCTTTTCCATAGCTCGGATTTGGCCCATTTGTAGCCTTCAAGTGGAACTGAAGGGTCAATTCAAAATCTTTCAAGTATATGGAAGGTGAAGGATCGTGGATCTCATGACGTGACATGGAAACCCGACACCATTTTTTAATTTTGAGCACAAATCCCTATGTACACGGACAATAGTGGTGCAACCTACGTATACACATGTTGTACAATAGGTAGGGCGTGTATATGTGGAAAAATAATGGTTTTATCTCTGGGATTTGCAAAAAGGAACTTCAAGTCTACATAAGGAAATGGAAAAAAGGATTTATGTGCAAGTTTGCATAGGGTGAGGAAAATCTTGCTATAACATTTGGACGCATAAAACCTTTCGCCAATTTATGTCGACATGCGATCATCGTTCATCGACGATTGGTGATTTCCTTTGGATGCATGAAACCTTTCACTAATTTCTGTTGACCCTAGATCATCGGTCATCGAAGATCAACAATTTCTCTTGTTCAATCAAAACACTTCTCTGATTCCGTCGACATGACCATCAGTGATTGGAAATTTCTTTTGATCAAATGCAACACATAGAAATTTGCAATCGTAATCGAGGATGAATCTAGTTCATCGATCTCCAAGTCAAAATGATCTTGATCGTTGATCCCCGATGCCTCGCCCAACTCTGCCGACGAATCTCGACCGTTGATTTGCTCCAATTTCCAAAACTATGAAAATGAATCATCATGGTCGATTATTTAACTTCGCCAATCTACAAAAATGAATCATATCCATCTATTCTCTTATTTTTTCAAAACTCCAAAAAAAATTATGAGTTTTTAATTCAATTTACGATGAATCTAAGTTGTTTATTTCAAAATTAAACACAATCTCAGTCGTTCATACATCAAACTCTCTCAGCTCCTTTGACTACGATTAGAATGTGAATTTCCAAATTTCCAAGTGAAATTTAGCTCTACAACCCTGTCGATTGATGCCATTAAACCTTTCTTCGATGGCTATGAGGCAAATCCAACCCGAACTTTCTCAAAAATTGGGAATTTCACTGTGTTTCAAAAATTTTACCCAAATCCAACACGATCAAAATTCCTTAACAATGAATTTTACCGAATCCGCATTGGTCCTTGGTCTATGTGGGTCCAGTGTTGAACTAGAATCTTTGATACCACTTTGTAACGCACCCATCCCAAAGCTAGGTCATTCCACTGCTAAAATGTCCAAATGAAAATTTATGATACAAATTTTAGATGCAGAAATAACACACAACATGACATTCTAGTTCATGTGATTGTTCATGCAAATTAAAAACATAAATAAAATTACTTAAAACATGCACAACAACAGTTAAACACATACAACAACATTCGACCACATAAATAGGGATTTGAATGCATCATTCTACTCACAGCAATTACCAATAACCAAGATAACTCAGAGTAAAATGAACAAATAAACACTGCAAATAAGAACAATTATCTTAGTAAATAGGAAACGTGTTGTAGAGGATGAGAATTCCTCCCAACCATAGATGTGTTTTTCTAGTTCTCAATAGAAAGTCACCCTTGAGATAGGGTTATGAATCCACAAGAGATGGTGGTCCCTAAGGTTGGCTAATGTCCCCCTCTTTATAGTCATTCCTACAACTAATTCCAGTCCACCATCTCTCTTCCCCACAATCTTCACAACCCAGGGATGGGATCCCCCTTCACTTCTCACAGTCACTCATGCCTTCCCACTCCCCTCCAAGGATTTTGAAACGGGTTGGACAAGAAATCTCTCAACAAGGACTTCAGGAATTCTACAGTTGCAATAGAAACTCTCACAACAACAAAACACTTGCTTCTTTTGAAAAAATCCTCATAGAATATTACTCACGGGACCGCAACCTCTCTTCCATGAAATTACTGCTCCAAACAGCTACCATGCATGCCCATTATGGCTACCTTCAAGCTTCACTACTTAGAACTCTCTTATAGTCCAAAAATCTCCATGTAAAAACTGTCCTCCATGCAAAAACGTGACTGCCTAATTTTTCCCCCTTTACCCATATGAATTTTCCTATCTTTCTTTTGCTTTCTTGAATTACACTCTTCTCCAAGTTAATTGTACTCATCCCCCATGCTCTCAATAACTAAGGGATGTGACTTCTCACACCCACCCTCTTACATGAATTCAATGATTGGCTTTAAAAACACTCAATCAGAAAATGAAAGGTTCATAGTAAGGATAATTTAGAAAGAAAATGGTTTGAGTTTAATAGACATGGGTAAACTCTCCCCCCCTTGGACCCCTTCCCTCTCTTGTGGAAACTAAGCCCCCAAACCTATGCCCTTGTCCATTTGCAGCTAGCGATACATTTTATTTATTATATCCAATTTACATCATTTACATATTACATCACTTGGCTCATCGCCATACATCATATTTACAATATACATTTTTGGTTTGGGGTTTGGAAATCAGGATGTTACACCTAAACATAACATATTTGCGTATGCAAATAAATATATGTTTATGAGCTATTTATGAGAAAATACATAGTTTTGTAATAAAGTAGTCATTTGATATTTTATACAAGGCCACTTGTATTAAACAATGCCTCAATTTTTTTTATGAATTATTTTTTTTGTAAGCTAATTAATATAATGTTTGAGTCATTAATGACTAACCACTAAGTTAATCATTACATATCAATGATCACTATACCATACTTAGAGCCCTATTCCATGGATAGTTGTATGGTGTAACCAACATGAACATTTTATACCCTCACATAACATCAAATCTCAAGTCCCCATTCTTCCTCATTCCCTTTCTCTAATATGGTTTGATAAACAACAACTACAATGTCACAAATGAAATATTAACCTACATATCTTCTCTAATTATAATTGAGTAGAGATTTGCATCCCTTAGAAGCATCACAAAAGGCTTCAAAAAGAGTCCAGATCAATGCCACAAAGCAATTGTGGTCAAGAATGATTAAATTGTATTATATTATATTATTTTGGCTCAAGGTGTGGGACCTCCACCTATGGTTTAGATAACATTAGTAGAGTGTTAAGAAGCAGTGAAAAAATGTTTCTACTGTCAACACCTTATTTTTTATATGTAGGATTTAATTACGTCCAACACTATGCACTTTACATGGCTTGGAGGGAGTGGGTCTCTCATTGTAATCTATTATATCATGAAAAATCCCTGCTGACAATTCTAGATTGATGGATGATGGAGGGTACACAATTGGACATATAAAACCCATCAATGCCCCAACCTGGAAAAATGTACCAATGTGGACATAAGCCTCATAAGAAGGAAACACCTTATGAAGTGATTAAAAGTCCTTTTTGTAGAATACCCAGCACCAAGTTGGGTCATGCCACGCAAAATTTTGACTCTGTGATACCAATTTAATTAATAGTATGCCCTACATATGATTACAATTATGTAGTCCTATGTAGTTCTAACAATATTCTAACTTAAGCATAATTAAAATAGTGAAAACCCATAATAGAAAATAGATAAATCATCACATAGTAATCTCAAAAAACACATAGAAGACAATTATCTTTTATGTAAAGCACCAACTATGTGCAGACCTCAGACTTTCCTCCCAGCCATAGAATTTGTTGCTTGTAAACTCTTGGTAGCAGTTCATCCCCGAGCTAGGGATAAAATCCACCAGGGAAAAGGAACTAAAGTCAGGCTATGGTCTATCAAACAGAAAAAATGCTCAAACTAAGGTTCCAACTCTAGCAACCAACCTACAACCTCTCTTTCCCCATGGCCTATCCCACCCCAAGAAATGTGCCCCTTCTCTGCTCAATATTCCTTCCACTGCCCCACTTTCCTTCTAGAGCTTTAGCAACAAGCTGGAAAAGAAGTCTCAGAGCTTTGTAGTTGCATCCTGGCACACAAGGTAACAATTCCCACCAGTTCTCTCACCTGTAAAGAATGCTCACCGGCCTGACAACCCGCTTCTTCAGAAAGAACATAGGCCCGACAACCTGCTTCTTCAGCTCCAATTACCCAAGTTTGTTGGTTACTAGCAACTCCAAATCTTCCCAATTATAGGTATGGATGATGGATGGTAGAGTGTACGTATGGAAAGAGTGATGGTAATAATTATTAGAATGATGGGAATTACACTTTTTCCCACTATATATTTACATGTTCCCAACTTGACACTTTTCATGTTGGGAAATACCTTGTCCCCACTTGCCCCCACTTGGTTATGGATTCCCCATCCTTAGGAACATAGGATAAAAATATCATATAATTAGACTTTAGGAAATATTAATATAGTATTGCCTTGGGCTTAACCCCCTTCGATTAGCCCCTCTTCCTAGAATCTTAGCCCCCCTTTCCCTTCTTGTGGAGTTATAGTCCCCCATGCTCTTTGTCTGGTTGGTCTGCAATAGTGATGTATTTTTATTAATAATCTGAGTGTGATTACATATTATAATGTTAGGATCGTTGGCTTTTTAGCATCTAGACTCTGTAGCCTAAGAATCATACAAGAACTTCGGTCTCAAAATATATATACAAAGTCACTCTAGCCCAAAATATCTTGGATCACCAGCCTATATGTACATTTATAGGGGTATTACATTCCCCTCCCCCTTATTTATGCATTTTCATCGATGCATTATATACACATGTACAATCCAAAAGTCTTTGAAATGATGTTGATACTCCTCCCGCATGCAATCTCCATGCTCTGGGGTTGCATCTTCATGACCGTAACATGTCCACTGGACCTTTACTATCCCTATTTCTTGATTCTATAACAGCTTGACTTTCTGATCCAATATGCACATTGGATGAAATCAGAAGTATCCTTCTTGCTCCACCTGAATCACATTCCAATCAATTACATTATTAGCATCAGGTACATACTTTTTAAGCAAAGACACATGGAATACATTATGAATGCAGATGGATGTAGATAGTGCAAGCATGTATGCAACAGGACCAATCCTCTCTGGGATTTCGAATGGTTCACAATAATGTGTTGCCATCTTTGAACAGTTCCCCAACTTCAGGGAACTTCTCTTGGATTTCACTTTTAAGAACACATGGTCACCCACTTTAAACTATCTGTAATTTTTTCCCTTATATTCATAGTTTTTTTGTCATCTTGAGAAACCTTTAAATTTTGCTTAATCTTCACCATCTATTCTTTCATTTCCCTAAGCAATTTTGGCCCAACCACTGCTCTGTCTACTGGGTTTTCCCAACTCACTGGTGTATTCCACTTTCTGCCATATAATGCTTCAAATGAGCTCATCTTCAAAAAATCATAATACCAATTATTATAGCAAACTCAACTAAGTGTAGGTAATATTCCTATTTTGATTGTGTATCCATCACATACATCCTTAGCATATCTTCAATCACCTGATTGACCCTCTTGTTTTCCCATCTGACTCTGGATGATATGTTGTGCTAAAGTTCAGATTTGTCCTAAATCCTTTGCATAATCCCTTCCAAAAGTTTGAAGTGAACATGGGATGTCTGTCAAGAACAATTGCCTTAGGCACACCATGTAGCCTCACAATTTCCCTCATATAAATATTTGCAATGTTAGTTTACTTGGGAGATAGCTTTACTGGAATGAAATGAGCAGCTTTAGTGAGCTTATCCACCACCACCAGGATGTAATCATGTTACTTTGTTGCTCCAGGTAGCTTGGTGATGAAATCAATTTCCACCACTTCCCATTTCCACTCCAGAATGGACAATGGATATAGAAAACACATTGGATTGCTATGCTCAGCCTTGAACTTCTGACATTCTAAACATCTGGTTGTATACTCAGCCACCTCTTTCTTCATACCAAGCAAAAAATATTGGCTCTTGACCGCTGCAATTGTTTTATGGTACCCTAGGTGCCCAACATAAGGCAAATTATGCATCTCTCTTATCACCAAATTTTTCATTTCCAGATAATTAGGCACATAAAATCTGCCCCCTTTACATGAGCATTCCATCCTCACTTAGCTCATAATCTTGAATTTTTAGATGATTATTACCTTGTTGTAATTTTTCCTTCGTTTCCATATAGTGTTGATCTAATTTGGTAGCTTCTAGAATTATGTCTTTCAAATCATATCTACACATTCTAATGGTTGTAGCATGCATCTCATGCACCCTCCTGCTGAGTGCATCAGCCACCTTGTTCTCCTTTCCTTTGATATTCTTTATATCAAAGTCATACTCACTGAGGAATTCGAGCCATCTACATTTTTTGGCATTCAAAATTGGTTGTCCAAACAAATATTTCGTACCACTATGGTATGTTCTCAACTCAAATCTTCTTCCCATGAGATAGTGCATCCACATCTTCAAGGCATGCACTATGGCTTCCAATTCTAAATCATGAGTGTCATAGTGTTTCTCATGTTTTTTTAAATTCCTTGATTCATAGCATATCACATGTCCATTTTGACTAAGGACACCTCCAAGCCCTTCCTTGCATGCATTAGTGCATACAGTGAAATATTCATTTGGATCAGTAATCCTCAAAATTGGTGCACTTGTCAACAAGTTCTTCAAACATTGCAAACTCCTTTCACAATCAGGGGTCCATTCAAACCTCACACCCATATTTCGCAAGGAAGTGATTGGGCGAAAAAACTTCAAGAAACCTTCAATAAATCATCTATAATAACCTACTAGTCCCATGATAGATATCACCTCTGAGACATTATTTAGTATTGGCCATCCCTCAATGGCTCTTATCTTCTCAAGATCCACAGTTATCTCTTCCTCTTAAATGATATGGCCCAAATAATGTATCTACCTCTGATAGAATGAGAACTTGATCAACTTTGCATACAATTGATGCTCCTTCAATAATTGTAGCACCATCCTCAATTGTTGTTCATCTCTTCTTCAAAATTAGAGTAAATAGGTATGTCATCTAGAAATACAATGACAAACTTATCTAAGTAATTTCTGAAAATACCATTCATCAAAAACATAAAAATAATTGTTGCATTTGACAACCCAAATGTGTTACACACCTAAGTGTCACATTACCAAATGTTGCACTTAAGTGTCATAAGTGTCGCAAATGTCGTACTACCAAATGTCGCACTTAAGTGTCATAAGTGTCACAAATGTCGTACTACCAAATGTCGCACTTAAGTGTTGCAAGTGTCACACTACCAAATGTCACACTTAAGTGTCGCATTTGTTACACACCTAAGTGACGCACTTTATCAAGTGTTGCACCTAAGTGTCCCAACTTCATCACCATGAGGAAGTGTATGTCATAATACCTAGACATGTTGAAGAAGAAACTTATCATTTGGAGGTCGAAATATTGCCTTTTAGCTTGAGTTTTTGGCCCTTTTAGAGATTCATCACCCCCCTACCCACATGTAGAGGGAGATGAATCTACTTCATCACTCCTTGCTTGATCTTAGGGGAGTGATACTATCACTCCCTGCTCATTTATGGGGGAGCAATGAAGTAGTTGCAACCATCATGCCTTTTTTTGTGAGGTTGTTTCTAGGAGATTTCAATTGGTTAAGGGATTGGTTCAAGCTATCTCCTATTCAAGTCAAGATCAATCTTGTTGGTTCAGACAAATCCTCATTTGAACATATTCTCTCCTCAAAACTATCCTATGGTTGTGATGCCTCAAATCATATATAATGGAGGCCATTCTTGAGTGAGGGGGGGGGGAATTGAGAGCATCATACTTATGACTTTGTGAGATTCGAGGGACTAGAAATGAGAGATTGGAGGAGTTGTTGCAACATCGAGATTGAGATGGTGAGTGCTTCACTATTGTTTGATTTCCATTAATACATAACTTGGCCTATTCCTCTCATGCCTATGTGTTCACTATATGCATGTCTATTGTTTTCTAATTCATCATAGATAGATTTGCTTATGCTTAACAATATAGTGTGGAAGAAGGAGGTTTCGCTTTGTTCCTTGTAGGACTTTTCTTGCATCGAGAGCTTGGACATCAAGATCAAGGGATGGAGCAGTGAGGAAAACCAACATAAAATAGGTAAGTCTTCCATCCTTCTCCTCTCATTTTGATTGTTGACATGTAAAATAGGTCTAGTGGGAAAGTAGTAAACCACGTGTTTCCATATGTCTTGAATCAAAGAGGGATATTCATCCAAGGGGGGTTTCACCTATCCCCAGGGGAAACTTTACCACAACATAAAATTGGTGACTCCACTGGTAAACATTCTTTTTAGTATTTCCTTGGTGTTTGTCTAGCCTTTTGAGTCTTGCTTGTTACTTGATCTTTTTTATTTTGATGCTTATTCTTTGATCTCTCCCCTTTCGACGTCATCATTGGTAAGCTCTCTGAGCCAAACAGCTAACACTATCTCAGATCTGGGTAAAGTTTGAGTTTTTCACCACTTTACAAGATTCATCGCCCTCTATATGGAAGTACAGATTGATTAAACCCTAATTATCCCTCCCTGTCATTGTATTGGGGAGAGATGAAACCCTAATCATCGCCATGTCTACATGGTTACAGGGGCGATAGTCCTTGTTCTAGGTTAACTTGGAGCCTATTTTTCCTCCTTTCTATCAATGTTTTGTCTTGGACCTTTACATTAGAATCGTCCATGCTTGATTGTGGCTTTCGTTGATTGAAGTTCAATTATTATCACATGTTTTGTTGCCTCTTTTGAGTTTGCAATTCCTTCAAATTGTGAAATCCACATAACTTCCCTAGGTCAACTTAATCCTTTGGCTCAATCCATACCATCAGTAGTTTGATCCTCATTACCTGTAGGTATTCGAACTTATGTTACAATAAGTCCAAAACCTTCTAATTGTTTTACTTGTTTGTTTTTGGGATCCTTTTCTTTGGTTTGGAGGTTGCATTAAGCCTTGTTTTTAAGTCTCTCATTTTTCTCCTCTTGGGAAAGCTTTTGATCCCTTGAGTGTACTCTTCAACTCTTTCGACTTGTTGCAGCTTTGCATTTTTTATTTTGCTACTTGATTTTTTGAGGTTTCAAAAAGTGGTTTTCCCTTTACTTTGTGTTTTGGGTTCTTGTTTGAACAAAGGTTGAATTCTTGTTATTGAATTTTGTATTCCTTGGGTGCTTGTTTTTCTTAAGCTTCTTTAGCTTTGGGATATTTTGAAAGTGTCATTGAGTTCTTTCATT
>JZKD02S1896828.1:9340-56220 GCA_000966675.3 Picea glauca | reverse complement strand
TTTGGAACCCAGAAACCAAGAAAATTGTTTACATTCGAGATGTTGTTTTCAGAGAGGTAAAATATGTGTCCAAACAGGAATCCTACCAATGGAAGATGAACCTGAGAAAATATGATTTGGATGAT
Organism: Picea glauca; assembly: GCA_000966675.3. Lineage (NCBI taxonomy): Eukaryota > Viridiplantae > Streptophyta > Pinopsida > Pinales > Pinaceae > Picea > Picea glauca. Next base: position 56,095 of record JZKD02S1896828.1, on the reverse strand, counting down.
GCAAAATATGAATCGTCTGAAGAAGAGGAAGCAGAAGAAGAAGAAGAAGAACCACATACCCTAGTATTGAGGAGATCAATGAGAGATAGAAGGCAACTAGAAAGGTATAGTCCACCTGATTTTCATTCCAAATTTTCTTTATCTATTACTGATGATGATCCCAGAAATTTCAGGGAAGCAATGAATTCAGAGGATAGTAAACTCTGGAAGAAGGCCATGGTTGAAGAAATGGATGTCTTGGATAAGAATGAGGCATGGGATATATTTGAGTTTCCGGCTGGAAGAAAATTAGTTGGTAGCAAATGGTTGTTCAAGAAGAAGTTTAATGCACAAGGTAAAGTGGAGAAATATAAAGCTCGATTAGTAGAAAGAGGTTATTCCCAGGTAGAGGGAATTGACTTTGGTGAGATTTTTTCTCTTGTTGCTAAGTTAACTTCTATTAGATTTATTTTATCTATTGCTACTTCTTTTGATCTTGAAGTGGAATGGATGGATGTGAATGTAAAATTCCTACATGGGGATCTAGAAGAATAAATCTACATGAAGCAGCCAGAAGGCTTTGTAGTGAAGGGAAAGAAAGAGTTGGTCTGTAAGCTAAAGAAGTCATTATATGGTCTGAAGAAATCACCTAGGATGTGGTACCAAAATTTTGACACATACATCCTTGGATTGGGATTTGTAAGAAGCAAGGTTGATCACTGTGTATATTCCAAGCAGGTTGGTAATCACTTCATTTCTGTAGTGTTGTATGTTGATGACATGTTGTTGGTAGGAAATAACATGGAAGTTATCAAGGAGGTGAAATCACAACTATCCTCCAAATTTGACATGAAGGATCTCGGTGCTGCTAACTTCATTATGGGAATGGAGATTAAAAGAGATCGTCCAAACAGGAAACTCTGGTTGAATCAGAGAAAATATGTTGAGACGATATTGCAGAGGTTTAATATGCATGGAAGTAAACCGGTCAAGGTTCCTATTCCTATAGGTGTAAATTTATTTGCAGATCAGTTTCCTAAGACACAAGAAGAAGAAGAGGACATGTCCCATGTTCTTTATGCCAGTGCAGTTGGCAGTTTGATGTATGCAATGGTATGTACTAGACTAGACATTACACATGCAATGGGATTTTTGAGAAGGTATATGTCAAAACCAGGGAAGGAGCATTGGACAACAATAAAGAGGGTCTTCAGGTATCTTCGTGGCACTACCAGTTATGGATTGTGCTACCAAGGAAGACAAGGATTGGACAGAGTGGTGGACATACATGGATTTGTTGATGCAGACTGGGCTAGATATTTGGATCACAGAATATATACAAGTGGGTATGTGTTTAACCTATTTGGAGGAGAAATCAGTTGGATGATAAAAAGATAGGCTGTAGTGGCACTCTCAACTACAGAAGTTGAATACATGGCAGCCACTCATGCAAGAAAGGAAGCAATATGGTTACAAAGATTGTGTTCAGGTATTGGGTTGGTACAACAAGAAGTGAGATTAGATTGTGACAGTCAGAGTGCATTATTCCTGGCAAAGAACCCATCCTATCATTCAAAGACAAAGCATATTGATGTTCAATATCACTATGTGAGAGACATGGTTGAGGAAAAGAAGGTGTTGTTGGAAAAGGTTGGCACTTTGAAGAATGTTGCAGATTCATTGACAAAGTATATAAGCATAGAAAATTTCCCTTGGTGTAGAGTAACAATGGGCTTTTCTACCCTGGATTGTTGACTATATAATATTGGGACCCCTGGATGCAAAGAAAACAACAAGTGGGAGAATGTTGGGCATGTGTTATATTCTTTGCATGTGTGTGTGTGGGTACCTTAGATTTGAAAATTGTGTCTGATGATCCCTCGTAGTAGTGCTCTGTTAGTGTCATGTGCATTGGGAACTTTCCTAGAGGGGTCCCATGGGGGGGAAAGTATGCCCCCCCCCCCCCAGTTACACGCAACACCCCGATTTTATTTTTTTGGGGGCAGTTTTTGCTATTTTTAGCGGATTTTTCTATTTTTAGTGGTTTACTAAAAACAATCTCGGTTTTAGGGATTAGGGTTTTGGTATCTATGGAATACCTAAAAACATTGCATATATTTTATAGTGAATAGTGAAATTTGATATAATGAATATAAGAAAGGTTTTCCCGGTTGAGGGTTTCCAGTATAAAATATTTGTGTACTTTGTGTATGAGCCATTGATTAAATTTTGTTTTGCTTAAGAATATATATGCATTGCTTTACTTCATAGGTTTAAAACTTACAAGCGGTTCAAATTTCACCTAAACATGCATCTGGGCACATTGTTTAGAAAGTGTACTATTTAGTTTAAAATAGAAAAATTAGTATTTTCATATGGAAATTCTCATTTCTTAAATTCATTCACTACTTGATAGTGCATAATAAACAATACTTATGAAGTGGTTCTTTTGTTAATTCATAAAGAACCAATTGAATACAAAAATTTGTAAAATGTTTTCAATTTTGCAACGACACTTTTATACTATAATAGTACTTATATGTATGGCTAATGCCCCTGTGTGTAAAAACATTGTTTATGCCTCAGTGCATATTATCTTTTTTTTTTGTACTAGGGAAATCGACAACTCGCAGTTCTCGTACTCGCGTGACATAGGGTAGATACCCATCTGATACCACTATAACCCTAGGTGCTCCACGCAGCCCGCAAGAATGGAGAACAAGTAAATTGGGGTGAGAATCGAAATTGAGACCTCCTTTACACATTTCCTTCCATTTACATGACACTTTCCAATCATTCTACACTTGTGCGGGGTTGGTGCATATTATCTTAATATATGCACGCAAATATATATTTGTTTAAATTAATAATTTTTATGTCCTTTTCTTTTCAAGGTCATTTTTGAAATTCCAAGGAATAAACAAAGGGAAATCTAATGTTGGAAAATTGGTTTAGATAGTTGGTTTTCATTGATGTCAACCCTTAGAGATTGATTTCAACCTTGGAGAGGTCCAGAGATGACGTACAATTGATTGAAACTTGTATGATCGATATTGATGGTGTACTTAGTTGGGTGCATTTGATGTCTTCTACATGTAGCCCCAAAGGTGTGGTGAAGGAACCCAAAGTTGATGAAGGAATATGGACATGAAGGATAGTGTAATTGTGGGTAAGACTATCATACATGGATAGTACATATCATGTTTCTTCCAGTTATATGTCATACACCACGTGGTTCCTCATGGTTAAGGAGATATGACCTTGTGAAGTTGGAGGACCCTCAAGAATAATCTAGAATCCCCTAGAAGGTCAACAAAGAAGTTAATTATTAAATAAGATCCCATAAATTCATCAAAAAATTTTCTAGTCAAAGTGGTTATAACTAGGAGTTAATTATGGGTAAAGTTGTTGCAATAAGAAAATAATTAAAAATAAATTAGCCGCAACAAGAAGTTATGAGTTTACTAATTATGGGTAAAGTAGTTGCAACAAGAAAGTGGGTTATCCATAGAAGAGGGAAGATCGGTAAAATAGTTATAAGATGGCCCCTAAAGGAAGGAAATTGGAAAGTATAAATAAGAGATCAAGATACTCCCATTTGCACCTATTTATTTTATTGAATATATTTGTTGTAAATTGTTATGGGAATGTACTATTGACAAATATGTAGTGAGTCTGAAGAAATGAAGTTCAATGAAGAGAGAAGTTGCAAGAGCCGAAGGGATGAAGTTGAGATTATTTTTCTAGGTTTTTCTTGAAGACATATTTGAGTTGTAGTGAAGGAAGAGTGCAAACATCTACGAGTTGTAGTGAAGGAAGAGTGCGGACATCTATGAGTTGTAGTGAAGGAAGAGAACGAATATTCGTGAGTTGCAGTGAAGGATGAGCACAAACATTTGCATGGTTCAGTGAAGGAAAAAATAGACTCTCAGAAAATAAAATAAATCCACACGTTGCAGATCCATCAGGGAATGAACATCCACGAGCCACAGTGTCACAAAGCATAGACATCTGCAATTTTATATAGCACAGGGTGCGGATCTATTGAAAAATCTAAATCTTTTAAGATCAAATATATCAATTCATCTATAGGTTGAGATGTATGGTTTACTATGTATGTTAGTGTCTATATTCTTTAAAAGTAGAGCACATAAATGTCTTAGTAGTCAATGAGTATTTGATTTGGAAGACATTCTTGTGGATCCTTGAATGAGGGTTTGTGACATAAGGGTTTGAGTAGAATTGATGAAGTATAGTAGTAGTGATAGGTTGTGGTAGTAACAGAGAGAAATATGATTAGTTGAGGAGATTATTGTGAAATTTTATTTGTATAGGTTGTGACAGGTTGTGACAGGTTGTTGGTACATGTTTATGTGACAAGTTGTATAGTGACAGATTTTGTAGGGACAGATTGATAGTGACAAAGTAGTAGTGGCAATATCAGTATTTTGGCACTTATATTTCAGGGAGGTTGGACAAGGAAAGGAAAGGGCTTTGTATCCTCCTTTGGTTTGTGACAGAAAACCAAGGAAGTTATAGCTTCCTTTAGGTTGGTGCTTGAGAAAACAGGGGGTTGTAGCCCCCTTCCAGTTGTAGCTGGAAAACAAGGAAGTTGGTGCTTCCCATGAATGCAGTTCTTTAGAAATATAAGAAAATAATTATGTGTTTTTCTCTGGCATTGGGTTTCCACGTAAAATACTAGTGTATTTTGTACTTGTGCGGTCGATTATTTTTCATTGTTAATTTATAATTCTTATGATGTTTAAATGTTATTGATGAACTTATCATAAGGATAAACAATATATATTGTAGTTAAAAATTAATAAAAGTGACAATATCAATTCACACCACCCCTCTCAGTATTCCAACAATTGGTATCAGAGTGGGTCCTTCAATAAGAAGTCTAACCACTGGAAGGAGATCATGGAATACGCTAATATTGGACAACCACAATTTGATGGTTAGAATTATGCATTCTAGACTATAAGAATGAAAAACATTTTATAGGCACACAAATTTTATGTCTGGCGAGCAATAGTAGATGGATACACAACACCAACGACTCCCCCAACAGACAAGGATGGAAATAGACTTGAAGAAAACAACTCAAAGGCTAAAGGTACTATTCTAAATAGTCTTGTTAATTCAGTATTTGTCAAAGTTATGCATTGTGATTATGCAAAACATCTTTGGGATAAACTTCAAAATATTTATGAAGGAGATGAAAAATTTAAGGGAGATAAAATCCAAATCTTTTGAGCTACGTTCGAACAATTAAAGATGAAGGAATATGAAGAAATTGAATCCTGCCTTATGCAAGTTGATGAAATAATGAATACTATTAAAGGTCTGGGAGAACATATGAAGGAACATGTTATCGTTAAAAAGATACCAAGGTCTCTACCTATGAGATTTGATCCAAATATCTAAGCCCTAGAAGAAAGAAAAAATCTAGCCACTTTGAGAATGGATTAGCTACATGGGATACTCATTGCCTATGAAATGAGAATAGAACTGTAGAACCAAGTCACAAAGGAAAAGGGCATTCAAAACATCCAAGAAGAAGAAGAAGAAGAGAAAACAAAAGCCAAAGTCAGATTGTAGTTGTAGCAATGATTCAGAGGAAGATGAATTAATGGAAAACTTAGTAAGGAAGTTGCAAAGAGGAACCAACAAATACAAAGGTATGCTTCCATTGAAATTTTTTAATTATGGTGGTATTGGTCATTTTTCTTCTAAATTTCCTCATAGAAATTAATATTGTGATGAATAAGAAAAGAAAAATAAAAAGAAAAAGGGTAAAATAAACAAAAAAATATTCTTCAAGAAAAGTATCTACACCAAGGAAGACAGTTCATGATTATATGAGGATGAAGACAGTGACAGTGATATGGAAAGAGTACTCTTCATGGAAGTGGAATATTCTAAAGAAGAAGGAGAAGTCGATCTCAGAGAATAATTAATCAGTGCACTAGAAGAGATAAGGATTGTGTTACCACTGAGCGTCACCCTCAGACTGAAAGAGGGTAAGCCCAATACCCATCAGAATGTTTGTTGGATGTTGGTTTTGTGAGTGGAGGTCAAATGGACAAAAATCAGTCCAAGAATGATTTTAACATAGAAATTGGACAAGAAATGAACAGGGAAGTGAGGGCCTCATCAACTTCAGACAATTATTTGAGTTTAAGTGTGAGAAGAAGGAAGACTTAGTGAGAGAGGTGAACACAAATTCTATGGGCATCCAACTTTCGAGCAGCTTGGTGAAGAAAAACACAGGCTCAAGAGAACTCTTGAACTCAAGTTTCAAACACTGAAATGTTTCATAGCAGCATAATAATCAAACCTAAATAATTATGCAACTACAACAACTTGACTGGATCCTCCATGCTCGATCCTTTCATCATAAGGGGAAATAAGGTAACAAGGAAGTTGACTAAAACTGGTCACAGTAATACTATAATCAAACCTACAGTACAATAGAACCAAAACCCTTGGCTGCATCCTCCATGCCCGAGCATTTTAGCATAGTTTGAACAAAGATATGAAAGAAGTTGACTTATATTAATGCAAAAGTGTCAAGTTTGATACATAACCAGAGAATAGTTATGGCATAAAAAATTACACCATAGGGAGCTCTGCTCAACTAGTTGACGACCTTAACAAATTATTACACTGAGCTATTTATACTCAGACCCATTCACAACTACTAGAAGTGTGATCTAATATAGCCATCCCATCTAAATATTTCCACCTAGGTACTTTCTCTGTCAGACTATGCGTGTATATTCCTCGGGTTGACAGCTCTGACTCCTCTGTCAGGGCTTCCAAGCCTTCTATTTATGGAGTGATTCGAGGTTTCAACTACCGACCTGTGTCCATTAACTAATATTTCCTCAAGATCAAAACATGGCCTGATAAATAGGAAGAAACCACTTGCTGCTATTAGGAATGACATCGAGTGAATACGTGAATTTGGAATTGTTGAAAGTAGTTTGGAACCATACTGCCCTTGAGCCCGAAATTCACCTCTTTCTACCACGTTGTTCTCCCAAAAAACGCATTTTAGATTTAGGCCCACTCAAATACTTTAACATCCGAGCACATTGCAGCCTCGAAATGGAGTGCGGTTGTTGGTTTGATTGCGATCTAAGATCTGGCAAGTCTCTCTATTTAGCATCGTTGCTAAAGATTCACCTTCCCGCGAACCTTAGAAACATTTTTAATTATGATCTGGGGAGGCACCAATATTGGTGCTAGGGATCATTGATGCTGAACAAGAATATCCCCCAGAGAATGACTTCCCGAAGATGACATGGTGATCTGACGTCCCTGTGCTTATGTTTCGTGGAAAGGAGGAAGACATGTGTCACTTGAAAACCAACAGATGATATGCCCAAAGGTGCCTAAAATGAATTCCATGTGTTAGAACTAGGAATATGCCACATGTCTCTACATATGAGCACCGTGCATCATTACTAAAATCTGCAGTAGGAACACTTCAGGAATTTGCAAACAAGGAGGAAGCGATAGTTTCGAAGCTTCAGATTCCAAAGAAGATATCAGTCGCTCAACCTGAGAGGAAATGCAACAGAGATCCATGCACTCCATGAGAATGTGATCCAGAGGAAACCAAACAGAGAGGGGCCAAAACTCCCAAGACCCAAAATGATAGAGAAAATCATGATCGTCTATCAGAGATAGACATGCAACAAATATCCATGCACTCTGTGGGAATGAGGATAAGGAGGATTCATTGACCAAGATTCTTCAAGAGAACCCGAGAGATATGAAGTTGAATCCCTGGTCGTTGATGGAAAGGATATGGGATAGAGATTTGTGCCCTCTGGGGAAAAGCACATCAGAGAAAATTGAAAGGAGAAGCACCAAAAATCATGAAACCTGAAGTTCGAAGTAAATCGTGCCCATCCACTAGGAAAGGACACATGGCAGAGATATGTTCCCTCCGGGGAAAAGAACCTCAAAGAAAATCGAAAGGAGAAGAACCACAAATCTTGAAACTAGAAGTCCAAAGTAAATCATGCATGTCCACTGGAAAAGGACACGTGACACTTGATCTTCAATTCTAGGGCTTCTCCCTAGCACTAAACCTCACGCAAATTTATAATTTTGAATGTCTAAGGGCCACTAATCTGAACTTCATTGGGGATCTCCATCGTTGAAAACTGAACCTGCTTGTTTGCTTGATTCAAGTCCACAATGGACAACTTTGAGTGTTGTGCTTTGTGCCCACGGTTGGTTCTTGTGCAAGAAAAAGGCTTGGATGACCTATTGTGACCCTTGACAACTTCATGTGATAAAATTGGCTCCAAAGGGGATGAAATTCTCCCTCTGAGTTGCCAAGAACAAGAAATTATAGTTCCTTAGTTGTTGGGTTGTGGATTTGAGCTCAAAATATTTCGCTGAAGACAACATGCCGATATGTACACTACTTAATTCACAAAAAGAAAGAAAAAAAAATTCTCCAGAAGGAGCTTATTTAGGTACAAAACTAAACTAACTAATTTTTACGATGTTCTAGGTGAAAGCAAACTTCCACCATAACCATTCAAGTAACCTCCTAACTAAAAAATTATTTACTCTGTTACTAATCAAGAAGAGATAATAAAACTGTGACAGAAAAACAATTACATTTTTCATATTACCCCCCAATGTCGAAGATATGACAAAGCTTGAGGGATTCAATACATGGAGGAGAAGAAACTCCATGTACTCCCCCACAAGGTCAGAAAATAGGTGATAAAACCTACCAAATTTGTAATAGAAAACCTACTCTGCTTTACAGTTGCTCACATCTGGCTGAATGTCTGTGGCAAGCATAGACGAGTGAAAGGATGATGCAGGCTGCTGATCCACTTCTCTTTTTCCTGGTTTGATAACATCTGCTAGTTGATGGCAAGAAATATCCTCATGTATACCAATGAATTTCTCTTTCTCTCTATCATGCTGCTATTGGTAAAATATTTCTCTTTCATTAGAAGTTTGGCTGCTAATGATTTCTTCTTCCAAGACAAAAAACACCTCATCATCTTTGTCAATGTCTCCATAATGATCAAACAAAGGAGGAGCCTTGAATGACATACAAAGAGGTATCTTCTTCCCAACATGAGAAAATTGTTATTCATTATAAAACACAGTTTTCCTTTCAAGATTCAATCCAGGAAGAAATATCTCATCATTACCATATGATTCAAAAGTAGGTTTCTCATATCTAGGCTTTTTAGAGACATGATTACAAAGAGTATCAACTTCCATAACAGACTCAATTTATGCACTTTTCTTACTGAGACAACAAACGTAGTTTTCATCTGATGAAGATGAACAAGGAAGAGAAAGAGATGATTCTTCATCCAAGGCATCTTCTCCATTCTGAAAACCTTCATAAGAAACAACTATATCTTGAACAAAGTCTTTATATTCCTCACAACAACTATGACAAATTAACTCAGAGGAATAAAACTTTTGATAATGCATATTGAAAACTGCATGAAATTGTTCTAAGGAGGAGATGCTAACAGGGGGAAAGGATCGATACCACTCATGAGCACCTCCCTCTAATGAGTACATGAACATATTCATTAATACATCCTCATGATGTATTCCCCACTAATGCATGAGTTCATGAAACTCAAGCAGGTGCTCTGCAGGGTTTTCATCTCTATGTTTTGTAAATCTAGGAAAACAATTTCCCCACTCATATATAGTAGGAAAAACATTTGGAAAATCGGGAACAAAATATAAATTAAAAGGAGAAAACCTCCGAGACAAAATGGCTTCCATCTGAAAATATGACTTCTTAAAACTATGGATTCGCCACTGGATTCTTTAATCATAGAGTCTCCAAGTAAATGATAAGCAGTCAGAATAATGTGCCCAGTTTAATTTCACCATCTAAAACTGGATCTATTTATTGTCATTCTCCCAAGGAAGATATCTTCACTTTCATCCTCAGCAACAATGCCATGAATGTTAGCACTGAGAGTCACCCTCAGACTGCAAGAGGGTAAGCCCACTACCCATAAGAATGTTTGGTGGATTTTGGTTTTGTGAGTGGAGGTCAAATGGACAAAACTCAGTAGAAGAATGATTTTAAAACAAAAAATTCACAAGCAATGCACAGGGAAGTGAGGGAATCATTAAATTTAGTCAGTGATTTGAGTTTAAGTGTGAGAAGAAGGAAGACTTAGTGGGAGAGGTGAACAAGACTGTTATGCGCATCCGGATTTCAAGCAACTTGGTGAAGAAAAAATTAGGCTCAAGAGAAATCTTGAACTAAAGTTTTAGACACTGAAATATGTCACAACAACATAATAATCAAACCTACATTATCATACAACTACAACAACTCAACTGGATCCTCCATGCTCGAGCCTTTCAACATAAGGGGAAATAAGGTAACAAGGAATTTGACTAAAACTGGTCATAGTACTACTGTAATCAAACCTACATTACAATAAAACCACAACCCTCGATTGGATCCTCCATGCTCGAGCATTTTAGCACAATTTCAACAAAGAGATGAAAGAAGTTGACTTCTATTAATGCGAAAGTATCAAGTTTGACACATAACCAAAGAATAGTTCTGGCATAAAAAATTACACAGTAGGGAGCTCTGCTCAACCAGTTGATGACCTTAAAAAATTCTTACACTGATCTATTTATACTCAGACCCATTCAAAACTGCTAGAAGTGTGATCTGATCTAGCCATCCTATCTAAATATTTCCACCTGAGTACTTTTTCTATCAGACTATGCATGTATCTTCCTCAGGCTGACAGCTCTGACCCCTCTTCCAGGGATTCCATGCCTTCTATTTATGGAGTGAGTCAAGGTTTCAACTATCAACATGTGTCCATTAACAGATATTTCCTCAGGATCAAGACATGACCTAATAACCAGGGAGTGACCACTTGCTACGATTAGGAATGACGCCAAGTGAATACATGAATTCAGAACTGTCGAAAGAATTTTGGAACCATACCTCCTTTGATCTTGAAATGCACCACTTTCTGCCACGTTGCTCTCCCAAAAACCTCGGTTTATATTTTGGCCCACTCAAAGACTTTAACATTCGAGCATGTTGCAGCCCCGAAATGGAGTGTGACCGTTGGTCTGATTGCGATATGAGATCTGGGAAGACCTGCTATTTAGCGTCACCAATAAATCTTAACCTTCCCACCAACCTTAGAAACCTTTATAATTATTCATTGGGGAGGTGCCAATCTTGGTTCTAGGGATTTTTTATGTTGAAAAAGAATATCCCCCAGAGAACGGCTTCCCGAAGATGACGTGGTGACCTGACTTCACTGTGTTGATGTGTCATGGAAAGGAGGAAGACATGAGCCACTTGAAAATGAGCAGATGATATGCCGAAAGGTGCCTAAAATTAATTCCATATGTCAATGCTAGGAGGATGCCATGTGCCTCCACAAATGAGCACCATGCATCGAAACTGAAATCCACACCAAGAACACTTCAGGAATTTGCAAACAATGAGGAAGCAAGAATGTCGAAGCTCCGGATTTCGGAGCATATATGAGCTTCTGGATCTAGGAGGACACGCGACAGATATCCATGCACTCTGCAGGAATGTGCTCTAGAGAAAACCAAACAGAGAGAGGCCAAAACTCCCAAAACCCGAAATGACAGAGAAAATCATTACCATCCATTGGAGACGGATATGTGGCAGAGATCCATGGACTTTGTGGGAATGAGGATACGGAGGAGCCGTTGACCAAGAGTTGTCTAAAGTGACCAAGAGATACGAATCTAAAACCATGGTCGTTGATGGCAAGGACACGTGGAAGAGATTTGTGCCCTCCATGGAAAGCACTTTGGAGAAACCCGAAAGGAGAAGCACCAAAAATCCCAAAACCCAAAGTCCAAAGTAAATCATGCCAATCCACTGGGAAAGGAAACGCGACAGAGATCTGTGCCTTCCAGAGAAAATAAATTCGGAGAAAACTAATAGGAGAAGCACCAAAAATCCTGAAACCTGAAGTCCAAAGTAAATCATGCATGTTCACTGGGAAAGGACATGCGAAACTTGATCTTCAATTTCAGGGCTTCTTCATGGCACTAAACCTCATGCAACTTTATAATTTCAAATTGCTGAGGGATGCTAATCTAAACTTCACAGGAGATCTCTGTCGTTGAAAACTGAACCTATGTGTTTTCTTGATTCGATTCCACAATGGACCTCTTTGAGTGTTGCGCTTTGTGCCCATGGTTGGTTCTTGTGCAATAAAAATACTTGGATGACCTTCTGCGACCCTTGACAAGTTTATGTGATAACAAATTGAAAGAAAGAAAATCATGTCACTCAAAGAAGAAGTAAAAGAGAAAGAAGGATCTCATAATTCCAACTCCAATTAAGTCGACTAGATGATCATGAAGCTAAACATCCAAGTAGAAGAATACAAAATAATTAAAGAAGCACTCAGATATCAATTAAATGAAAAGAACAAGATGAACGAAGGTTTGGATGCATAAATAGTCACTCTAAGAAAAGATCTTCATAAGAAGGACATGAAACAGAAAAAAACTAAAGTATTGGTTGAGATCATTAGAAGTCAAAGGCCACAACATGACAAATCAGAACTAGGATATAAGCAGACAAAGAAAGGCTCAAGCTCCATGGAAACAAAACAATGAAGCTATGTAGAAATAGTCAGAAGTTATTCTAGGAATAAAGAATAAGAATATAGAGACACTACACCACCCAGAAGATTCAAAACTCAAAATAAACAACAACCAACAATAGAGAGAACCTGAGAAGAAGAAAGATTCAAAAGGGAAACACCATTCAGAATATCTTCCACCCCTAGGTATCAAACTATTTCTCCTGGTTTATGTTATTCATGTAATACTTTTGGGCATAAAGTTGTGAATTGTAGAGCCAATACCAAGAACATAAAGAACTATGAAGGCTACACAACAAATAATTATCCAATCGGGTCTCACGGAGCTCAGATTAGAAGGTACAAAATATTTGAATCCTTGAGCATTGAAGTAAAATGCTACAAGTGAAAAAACTTTTCACACATGGCCAAAGATTGAAGACCGATTATTCCTCCCAAAGAATCACAACAAAATATCAACAATCATGGACAAGAACCACAAAGGATATGGATAAAAAAATAAGATCAATACAACAATGAAGAATGAAAGATTTCTCTACAGGATCAACAGAAGAAATGTTTATGTTATGTTGATAGTGGCTTCTCAAAGCATATGACAGGTGATAAATATAGGTTCTTAACATTGAATAAAGAAATAGATGAATCAATTTCGTTTGGAAATTATAACTTAGCTATTATTATAGGAAGAGGCACAGTCAATCTTGGAAGCAAGGATTCCAGGGCATAAAATTTTCTACTAATAAAAGACATGAAGCACAATTTATTAAGTGTAAGCCAAATGTGTGACCAAGGACAGATACTTGTGTTTGACTCACATAAATGCAAGATATGAAAAGAAGGCTTGGACAAGTTGGTAGATATAGCTGTAAGAACTCCAAACAACATAAATGTATTCAATGAAGTTGGAAAAGGAAAATGTTTCTTAGGAAAGGAAGATGAAGTTTTTCTATGGAACATAAGAATGGGTCACATAAATTTGTACAATCTTTCCAAACTCAGCAGAAAATAATCAGTAATAGAAATGCCCCAAATATTGAAGACTACAAACACTTTATGTAAGCACTGTCTACACCGAAAACAAACCAAGAAGAAGTTCAAATAAAAGGAGTACTCCACAACAAAGATGCTAAAAATTGTGCATATTGATATATTTGGATCGACAAGAACCAAGGGACTTAATGGTGATTAATAATTTATGCTACTAGTTGATGACTACACATGAATGACTACAGTTTCTTTTCTCAAGAAGAATTCAGAGGCATTCAAGCACTTCAATATATACAAGGAAATGGTTGAAACTAAAGATATTAAAAATTCAAGTGTTTAAGATCAGACAATGGAGGATATTTTACATCAAAGGAATTTATGGACTTATGTAGTTAACATGGGATAAAGAGGTAATTCTTAGTAGCCAAGACACCTTAGCAAAATGGAGTTGTTGAAAGGGAAAATAGAATAGTATAGGAAATGGCCAGAAACATGTTAATGGATTCCAATTTGAAAGAAATATTTTTGTTACAAGAAGTGCATACAATGGTTCACATTCATAATAGAGGGATGCTAAAAAATAACAGTGATAACACTCCATACAAGCTATGGAAAGTAATACCAAAAAATGTGAATCACTTCAGAGTATTTGGAAGCAAATGCTACAAAAAAAGAGAAGATGGCAGAACTCAAAAATTTAATTCTTGAGTTGATAAAGGAATAGTGGTTGGGTACTCAAGAAAAAGGAAAGAATACAAATTCTTCAATATAAGACACAATAGAATAGTATAAAACATCAATGTGACAATTGATGAGACAGATGGACGAAAGATAAATTAAAAAAAAACAAATATTCAGTGGAACAAGTTCATAGAGAATATTTGAAAGAAAAAGAAGTAGATGAAGAATCAGATGAATAAAAAGAGAAGCTAGAAGAATATCAAGAGAAATGATATCTCCAGATACCTCCAAAGACACCAAGAAGATGAGTGCAGAAAAATCATCCATCAAAACAGATCATTGGAAATAAATATGCAGGAGTTGAAACTCGACCAAGAATATGTTAACCTAAACAAAAACACCTAGCATTGTTATCCACATTTGAGCAAACCAGGTTTGAAGAATCCAAAAAGGATGAATTCTTGATCAAAGTTATGGATCAAGAGTTAGATTATATAGAAAAGAATGGCAATTGGGAATTGGTTCCAAGACCGAAAAACAAGAATGTGACTGGTAGAAAGTGGGTCTTTAGCAAAAAATTGAACGAGGATGGACATGTTACCAGGAACCATGAGGGATTCACCTTATTGACCAATATCTTATCACATTCATTCATAAAGGGGATTTGTAAATTGTGAAAAATAAGGTCAATATATTGTAGGTTTTGCAGTGGGTGAGAAGTATGGTGGGATTTATAGGTATTGCAAGGTATAAAAGGGGGTATCTAGTAAAAATATGGGTTTTTATTATTGGGAAGATGTATTGGGAGGAGGGTCCGAGAAAAGAATTTTGAGAGGTATTTATTAATGACTATTGAAATTGTAGGTATTATTTAATATCCCATGAACTCACGTGCTATGTCCCAGATTCACAAAGTGAAGACCCCACGCGAGGAACAAAGAAAGGTTTGTATGTAAAGGATACACTCAGGTTGAAGGTGTATATTTTGAAGAGACCTTTTCACCAGTTGCCAGAATGGAAGAAATTAGACTTATCCTAGCCTATGCTTATTCTAAGAATATTAAACTATACTATAATGGATGTTAAATCAACATTCCTAAATGGATATCTAGAGGAAGAAGTATACATCGAGCAACTAGAAGGATTTCAGTCGTCAAAGAAGGAAGATTTTGTTTGCAGGTTGAAGAAGGCCATATATGGCCTCAAACAAGACCTGAGAGCATGGTATTCAATATTGTACAAATATTTACAGCAGTAAGGGTTCATAAAACGAAATGCAGACATCAATATATACATAAAGGTAAATCAATATAATATCATGTTTATTGAAGTTTATATTGATGATTTTTGGCACAATGCCGGAATACCTAGGGTTCAATGCGTCAACAACGCACCAACAAAACCCTAACTACCATCCCTTTCGAAAACAACTGCGAAGTAGAGGTAGGGGGGGTTGCAGGACTCTAGTGTCTACAACCTAGTTTGGGACACAGATCTATGATCACAATAATTAACAGAGAACTTAGCCAATAACATTCATCAAGTTATAATTCTTATTCACATCGCAAATTAAACCTCATTACAAAAAAACATAGTAGTAACCAATATTTAAACAAATCTAAGAATTTAGAACCTAGCATCAGAGAAGATCTAACATGCATTCATATATAAATCACTAAGCATAAATTAATCAATATATCAGGCATCAAGATTAAGCACATGAATACATAAACAACATAAATAACATTGCACAAAGCACAATAACATAGGATATACGTGGTTCACCCCAGTGTGGGGCTATGTCCACCAACTCTTCTCTTCTTTATTAGTCTCTTTCAATCTCCTTACAGGAACCCAGCTACAAAGACAACTCCACACAAGACAGGATATCTACAAATACCTTGCCAGATCCTCCTTCCCTGAGTTAGGTCAAAGAACAAATCCTTACACAGTCTGTGCACAAAACAATTACAAAACTGTTGCACTTATCTATGCAAGCCTTAACACATTCATACACCAATCCAACTACTCATGCACTAAGCCACACCTTCGACTCCCCTTTCTCTAAGTACTATATACTTATTTAAGCATTACAAAAGGGGCCTAATAATGGGTGAACCCATGGACCAACATCCCATACTCGTTACATAAAATCTAAAAGCCCAAAAATCTCCCAAAATGGGTGATATCCCGTGATCTTCGCTTCGCCTGGGTGCTCCGTCTTTGACTAGCTTGTCAAAGTCCCAAAAATGGTCAAGTAGGACCAAGGTTATCTCAAAACTTGGTCTAGGTCCCACAAGCCCTCAACAATCAGATGTGACTCATCCCAAGTCACTATGGTCTGGGAAACACTGCTTCTAAGGCCTCGAGATTAGCTCGAGTTGCCTCGACTTGCTGCTTCGCCATAGCCTCTTTCTCGGTGAACTCTTGAATGAATTGCTCAGTGAAAGTCCCTTCCAGATGTTGTTCCACTATTGTGACCACATATTCCAACTATGATTCCTGTCCCTTGAGCTCTTCAAAATGTGTGCAAGCTTCATCCTGCACCGAATGGAGTCTCTGTGTCACCTCCATCACTTTTCTCTGGATGGCAGTGACCTGCTGATGAACTGTGCACTGCTCCTACAACCTATTCATCTTCTCCACTACTGTAATTAGCTTCAACTACACTTGCACGGTCAGTGCCTGTTGCTTCACCTCCTGGATTTGTGCCTCCAATGTCCTCAACTTCAGGTCTTCTACAAGGTGCTCATAATTTTGCGCACTTCGGCCACTTAGTTTCTTTCATTCTGAAACCAACGCCCTGATTCTTTCTACTATGCTCTTGGAAGTTTCTTCCCTTTGATCTCTTACTTATTGTAGAGTGCTCAACACTTCTTGAAGTTATAGCTCTGCTACTCTTACTTGAAGTTGCTAAATGGATTTAACGAGCTTCCCCGGTTGGCTCTCAATTGTCTCTTCTTCTATCTAAGCTAATCCCAACACAGAGAGAAGTTCTCTAGTCACTATCTCTCTAAACCCCATCTACTTTGCGAGCAGCTGGTCTTTCTCTTTCTGGATTTTCTCTATGTCCTACTCGAACTTCTCTCTAATGTCATCTTTCTCTTGCTACGCAACCTGAAGTTGCTCTAGGGCTTCCTCGTTTGCTTGATTCAAGGCCTCTGTGGCTTGTTATTTTTCTTCCTAGACTCAACGAAGGTGAGCCTCTGTTACATCTTCTATCCTTCGCAATTGGGTGGGCTCATCCCCCAATTCTACACCTTCTGATGACAACGACATAGTAGACATTGTGCAGCTCGAGTAGATGGCTTATTGTACCCCCTTCAGCTCTGCATCGATCCTGTCATACATCGTCTCCTTATTTTCTTCATGTCACTACAAGATACCCTCTGAATCATCTTCTACATCTATGATGATGAGATCAACATCATCCACTGTGAACACATTTTGCAACTGAGGCTTATTGGCTCGGGATTTCTTTTGTGCGGAGGGTTTCTTCGGAGAAACCTTCATTTTCTTTGATGTATCTGCCTCTGTTATGGGATCCTTTGTCAGTGTCGCTTCACCCTTTTCTTTCTTCTCTTATTCCCCTTTCACTTCTTGGTTTACTCCGTCGCCTTCTCCTCCTCCTCCAGGTGAGTCAGGTGAAGTTTCCTTTGATGCATTTTCCTTTTCCTCACTGTCTATGTCCTGCACTTCCTACTTTGTATTATTTTTCCTTGTGCTTCTTGGTCCATCATACTCGGTCCTGGTGACCACAAGACTTCCGATGAGGTCGGGGTTGGAGAGTTCTACATATCCAACCGGTACAAGGAATTCAACCGACCATTCCTTGGTTATCTCCTCCATGTATTCATCAGTCAATTTGTAGTAGGACTTCAACTCCTCCTTGCTTTCATCCTTGCACGTGGTGATGTAGATGAAGTGGTAGTTTGATCGGAACTTCTCTAGTGGCATGTAAGTATGCAAGGTGTTCAAGGTCATTCAAGGGAATGACTTAATGGTGCAYGTGAGTTGTAGGTAATATGAATGTAACACCACATTTGATTTCCACTGCTTCGCCATATCGCTCRTGTACCACAAGGTGTTGAACCTCGCGGCCAATGGTTCTGATGGATCAACATCAAGGAATGTCACTCCCTTCGAAATCTCCCAAGAGACAAATGCTATTAAGATCAAAAACCAACTAAAGTGGAACTCATAGCCTTGGGCCTATGCTTTAAGAAGATTCTTCTCCAACTCATTGACGAGGTAGCTCATCCATTTCATTTGCATCCCTTCAACACACTTCCTTAAAAGGTCAACTACAAAGCTCGTGATTTGTGTCAGCTTGTTCTTTCTGAAAAGATTGCCAGCGATCAGCTGACAAGCTAGGTGCACTGTGCCAAGGAGGGATATGATGTCTTTCCTAGGTAGAACTAGTGAGGGTCTGGTCCTTGCATGCTTAATCTGGTGATCAGGTGGATCAACGTTGGATCCGCAGTCATGCATCTATCTAACTAGAGATAACCTCCATGGTAGCATGACAAGAGGAGTTTAACGTACGCATTAACATCCTGATTTCTATCGAAGTGGGGGATCTTAGTGACGTTCAGGATCATTGACCTCACGATATCCTTGATCCATGGCTGGGGAACTATCTTAGGATTCTTCCCAGACGTCTTTTTCAGGTACCGATGCAATGCGAGTATCACATAATTCTTCCTGTCTCCCAGGTTGAAATCACTTATATTGAGGGATGGGATCAGTCCCAACTACGGTCCAACTGCACGTATCCCCTTCGGGAGGTACGTTGTGATGATCATGTACTCAAAATCACACGGGACCCTATCATGACTAATCGCGCCAGCTAGAGGCAGGATGTAGTCAGGCAAGACTGATGATATCTACTTTGCATTCTCCAGATCATCGTGGTGCTTGCTTCTTTTCTCATTTGTTGCTCAACTAGATCGACGTGCAGTTGAGGGGAATGATTGCACTCCTCCCGTCAACGAGGCCTATATTCCTATGGACATGACCTTCTCAGACATAAAGTCGATCAAGATTTCTTCTACCGACTTCTCTAATGTGCTAAGGTCGTCCGACATGCACGCTCGTAATCAAATATATCAGGTAGGTGAACCAAAACTCAAGGTAATCGAATGGATGACGAGGTCTAGATAGTACAACATAGTATACGATCAATTCTCTATGGACTCGAATATCACAGTTTGCAAAAGTGGCCCCAATGAGGCATTCGTCGAATTAAATAAGAAATTTCATAATGGATTCCTCCAATGGGAGGAATGCCTCAATCAATACGATTCCATCTGTTGTGGTGCGTTCCCAATAGTCCAATGGCGATATTTCCAACAATAATTGTGTTTCTAGTCGTTCTAGAGCATTGTTCTAACAATCGGGATGCCTCCAATGGTCATATAGCTTCATCGTGGCAAAGTTATGTTCTATGTTGTTCTACTATTTCAGCGAGGCTCGAGTTCTGCAAGCCTGCCTTCTATGAATTCTTCTCTGTAACTTCCTGTAGTCTTTCTATATTTTCCTTCTTCTTACTTATCTTTCTTGACTTCTTTCCTATGATCTGATTCTCTGGGTTCCTCTTTCCATTCTTATTCATATATTCTCTTAGCATAGTAACTTCGCACTGCTGATGTTCTCTCAAAGGTTTTGAATGTAGTATATCTTCTCTTACTACTTCTGGGATAGGTGTTCTTCTCTCCTATATAGATGGGTTCTTTAAGCCTTCTTATGTTTTTTCAACCTCGACAACTAATTCTCTAGCCCTCAGTTGCTTCGTCTTGTCCTCTTATTCTTTTATTAGTTGCTCTACTTTTCTGGCTATGAAGTCCCTTAATTCTTGCTTTTTATGTTATGTGGCTTCCTCTTCTTCTTTCATTTGGATATGATCTTTCTCAATCCAGGTATTTCCTAACAAAAGTACAAAAGGAGCATTATTCTCAACAAACTTAATGACCTCAAATTCTTCTTTACTCGATACTCCATGGGAAATCATAGGTACATGAGTAAGTCTTCCACATAGGGTTATCATCTTTCCTTTGAACAATCCTATCCCTCCTAATGAAGGAATCATAGCAAGCTTTCCCAAAATTTCCTAAGTGCTTTCCAACATGATATTCACCTGTGTTTCCTCATCTAGAACATAGTTTATGTTGAAGTCTTCTATTCTTGTTTCTATGAACTCCTCCTCTTTTAAGATCTCTGGTTTCTCTCATCTGTAATAATATAGTCTCTTATTCTTTATGATTATCTAACATATCCTTAGTTTCTTGACCTTCCTCATGGTTTTCTTATCTCAGGTTAATCTTTTCAACTTTAGAAATCATTCTGGAGCAATCCAAAACCTCATGACCAACATATTTAAAACAAATATAAATAGGACCTATGCCAAGGAATTCTTTAGAAATATGTCTCGGTATTCTGTAGTTATAACATAGTGTCAATCCTCTCTTTCTCTTAAATGATCCCCAACCTTTCCTATACTGTGCACTGGGATCACAGTGATAGACCTACAATCTACAAAAATTATTTCTAGGATCCTGCATCCACTTGTTAGTCCAAAAATTATTTCTATGAATAGGAATAACATATCTTTCACTATCTCTATCAAATTTATTTAGATAAGGTCTTTTTTCTTCTAGTTGTGCCCTATTTTTCCGACTAGGACAAAATCTATCAAGCATACCTACATTCATACTTTTGAAATAAAAATTTCCACTTATTTTACCCTTATCAGAGCACAAAGATTTAAGATCTTACCTATTTATTCATATCAGGCTTCCTTCTCTTAGCACAGAGCTTCACAAGTCAAGTAGAATATTGCGCACTACAACAACATATCTATGCACAGATCTTTCTCTTCTCATCAGTTCCCAGCAATCACAGTTTCAAGTCCTGGCAACGGAACCATTTGTTGGCACAAGGGAAGACCCAGTGTTCAATGATTCAACAACGCACCAACAAAATCCTAACTAGTGACACTTTAGGCAAAACCTACGAAGTAGATGAAGTCTCACCCAAGTTATAGGCATGGGGGGTTGCAGGACTCAAGTGTCTACAACCTAAATGGGACACAGATCTGTGATCACAATACTTAACACAGAACTTAGCCAAAAACATTCATCAAGTTCTAATTCTTATTCACATCGCAGATTAACCCTCATTACAAATCAACACAGTAGTAACCAAGATTTAAGAACATCTAATCATTTATCACCTACCATTAGAGAAGATCTAACATTCATTCATATATAAAGCACTAAGCATCAATGAATCAATCTATCAGGTATCAAGATTAAGAACATGAATACATAAAGACCATGAATAAAATTTCACAATAACACAGGATGTATGTGGTTCACCCCAGTGTGGGGCTACAGCCACCAACTCTTCTCTTCTTTATTAGTCTCTTTCAATCTCCTTACAAACACCCAGCTATAAAACAAACTCTGCAAAGGACAAGAGAGCTTCATGCACCTCGCCAAATCCTCCTTCCCTGAGTTAGTTCAAAGAACAAAGCCTTACACAGTCTGTGCACAAAACACTTACAAAATGATTTCACTTAGTTCTGCAAGCCTTAATACATTCATGCACTAAGCCAACTACTCATGCACTAAGCCACACCTTCGACTCCCCTCGCTCTAAGTCCTATTTAATTATTTATACATTACAAAAGGGGCCTAAACATGGCTGAACCCATGGGCCAATAGCCCATACCCGTTAGATAAAACCTAAAATCCCAAAATGCCCACAAAATGGACGCAATCTCACGATATTCGCTTCACCTAGGTGCTCTGTCTTTGACCAACCTGTCGAAGTCCCAAAAATGGTCAAGCACGACCAAGGTTCTCTCAAAACTTGGTCGAGGGCCAAAAATGATATTATTTTTGGACGTGATGATGATAGTATCAATCATAAATTTTCCAAAGACATGCAACATGGGTTTTGGGCTCTAAAGATGTCTAAAAACAACCTTAGTTTAACATTAATTTATCAACCCGAGGATTCGTCTTTTGTCTCAAAGAATATCGGAAAAGTCTATGCAAATAGCTCATAGAGGCTAAAATCGTGTAGTGAAAACAAATATGAGTTTATCAACAATCAAGTTTCTCAAACATTCATTAAAGATTATAAGAATTGAAATCTAAATCTTGTGAAAAAGGAAAGGAACTAAATAATCCATTGAATTTATTTTAAGAGAAGTAATTGAATCTAGATAAATACTTGCAGAAATGTCTATCATTATGAATCAAATTGCTAAAAAGAAAAAGGTGAATTACTCTATCTATGGAAAGGAACAAAGACTATAATCTAATTGAAAAGAGACAACAATCATATTTCGATTGAAAGGAACAACAACTATATTCTAGCGGAAAGGAACAAAAAATGTAACCTAAGTAAAAGGAACGACAAATGTAACCTAAGTAAAAGGAACAACAAATGTAAACTGAATGAAAGGAACAACAAATGTGAACTTATGATGAACTGGCACGCATCAAATCTTAGTAATAGGAATTGGAATCGGAAATCATTTAATGCTTCAGGGAATATCTATTTCTTGCAATTGACATGAAATCATCAACACACTTATGCGTTCGTTAACTACTATAAAAGAGAAAAGAATCAAAAAATAGAATTTGAGCTAATACAATTACAGATCGAACAGTATCTCATTCAGACTGGGCCCTCAGTCCTTAGAAGCACTGCTATTTGAAGCTAAGTATATAAAAATGGTAAAACCGCTCGAGGCTTCTATTGATTTCATAGCTGGTACAACATTTTTCAAAAATTGCTAACGCATAGCAATTCTATATTCTCAATTCTTGAGTGCAATTCCCTCCCTTTCTTTCAAGATCTATTTTCCCATTATATGTTACAATAATCTAGGTAAATTAAGCTATTCTTAGGATCGAGATATCCTCAGGATTTCTTTACTATTACAATAAGTAACTCAATTATCTTTAAAACTTCTTTGCACCATAAAGTCTTCAACCTCCTATAGCTTGCGCATCTTCAAGATTCCCCTTGCTATCTTGGGTTTGACAATATTTAACCAATCCTGCAATAAAACCAAACAATTCCAATCATATTTAGGATCTATGTAATCTAATCTCCAACAACAACACTAAAGAGTATATTATTCATTTTCTATCCTATTTGCTTCTAAATAAACAGAAAGTCAATCAAGATTATATCATGAAATGTGGGAAAAAGGAATATATTTATACCTTTTTCTTAACCTAACATACCCCCCAGCTTACCTTCTTGCATGTCTTCATGCAAGCTGATATTTTACATGTAAAGTAGTAATGTTATAAGATGGAAATGTTGGTTCACCAGGCCTTCTGAACCCATTGCTTCTTTTGAGTTCTCCAAAAGCAGCATCCTCCCTCTTCTTATTAATTTGATAATATTTTTGGTAATTTTCTGGAGGGAACCAAATGATAGGGGGATTATATCTACACCCAATACAAGCAGGCCCTTCCTCTTGGAGAAATATAGAATACCTCTCTATTCTGAAGGTAGCTGCAAAGAAATTCCTATACCCAAAGGGCTCCCTACTCTTTACTTCACTGGAGGAGGCATCTCATCTCAGTTTAGAAGCAACAAGAGCTTCCTCCTTAAGCTCCCTAAAGTGAGTGATACCTGAACGTATGACATGTAGATGGATGGGGGCAAAGGAGTCTACGACCCCTTTTCTTTTCATAAATGTTTTATGTCGCATAGTGGTTGGAAAGGAATTTGGAGGTTCCCCCCTAACCCAAAGATCTAGCCCAGCTTCCCTTTTTAGGAAGGTTTTATGAGATTTACCCCATCTGACTTGATTATGAGTAAATGACAGAAATTCCTGAAACTATATATCACCTATGAATGGGCCAGGGTTATCTTCCCTTTTTTCTTCCAGAATGAAATTATGAAAGTACAATTCAAACAAAAGTATTGTACCTTTTCATCCTTCTCTCTGAAACATGAAATAAACTTGAGTACAGTGGAAAAATAAATAGGTTTTCCCACTCTAATGGCCTTCACTCTCAATAAAAAATATTGTTCCAGGAAGAATAAAGTGTAATTGGTGGCAGGAGCTCTGCAATTAATAACATCATAGTAGACATCATAGATTTCCTTGATTTGCTCCAAATATTTTTCTAATTGGGTTTGCACCTTTTTTATCCTCTCTTGGGCTCTGGTGAGCACAACATAGGTCTCACCCTCTGTTGTTGTCATGTCCTTCAATTCTTTAACAATATTTTGGTATTCAGTCCTAGTTACCATTTAGTCTTGGTGTCGAGCCAATGCTTTTTGGGCTTGTCCCAGCTCTACCTTTAGTCTATCGATGGTGACACCCTGTTCTTGAGATTGGGATGCTTGGTATTCTTCCATAGTGCCCATATCTTCCATGGATTGAGTTAATGCTTACTAGACATGTGTTAGCTCTTCTTCCATTCTGTCCACAATAGCACTATGTTTTCGGGACTAGAGTGCTTGGTGTTCTGCCATAGTCAGTAACTCATTTCTATTTTGAACCAGGGTTTGTTGAGACTGCATCAATTCTTCCTGAAAGTTTTAAAAATTCTACAGAACAGTCTCAACAAAATTTCTTCAAGTTGTTTTGTTGATACAAGGAGAAGAAGCAGGCGAATCCAGGAGAAGTTCTTCAATTCTGCTTCTTCTCCCTTTCTGAATGATGGTTGTAGGGGAAGTTGTTTCTCTCTTTCTCTTTTTTGTTAATGCCCGTGTTTGTGAGGTCTGGGTCTCTGTGATTTGGGCAGGGTCTACCTCAACTTTAGTTTGAGGAGATGGGGTTTCTCTTTGGGTAGTAGTCTCCTCTGCCTATCTATCTTCGATTTTATGTGGTGGTTCTTCATGGCATAATTCAGGTTTCTCTAGTTGTGGAGGTCTATTGGCCTTAATCAGGTTATCCCAGGTCAATTGAGTTTGACTCAATGTTTTAATTGTTATCAGTTTAACTAATCTGTGGTGGATGATAACACTAACAGGGTCCTTGGATTTTTGTGTTCTCAGGGAAAACTCATGTAATATTTCATTCAAAAAGAAAGGTAGATTAAGTACTAGTCGTTGTTTTAAAGCTGCCAGCAATTTGAGGTGGAGAGGTTGAATTACGTCATATCATCCATCACAAGTGATGTACCACTGAATTACCCCTGCAAGTTCCTTCCATGGTTCTCTGAGGGTACTAGGGTTGAGTCCCTTTCCTTTCTTATTCAATTATTCCCCAAGGTCTGTGAAGGTTTCCACAGCTTCCTTCAATGATGTGTATCGTCATGTCCACTGAATGCCCGTGTTAGGGAGGCCTGTGACCTCTACTAATATTTTCGGGGTCACTGAGATTTGTATGCCCCGCACCATAGAGTTCCCCCCTATAGATTCTGAAAGAATTCAAGAGTGACATTCGTGTCATATCCTTGTAGCCGGTTGAAGTACTCTATCGACCCCAGTTGATGTAGGATGTCTCTCACTTGCTCTGTAAGCTTTAGTAAAGTGGGTTCCTTGCGCACACCTCTGCCACACATTTTGTGATAAAATATGGACGACTATTGTTCTTGTTAGCAGACGTGGTTAGACCAAATTGGAGGAAAAATTACCGAGAATAGAAAATATCAGAGATAGAAAATGTATACAGATGAAGGTATTTATTATAATCATTACTATATGTATCGAGAAGTGTGTCTAGAATCCACTCCCCACATTAATAGAAAGGTCGACCTCGACCATCAGCATAGGGAAGAGTAATGATTGTAGGAATTTATGATGAAAAGTAATGATTGTACGACAGTCGCCAATGGGGATTAATGATTTATGTTTGAACAACATATTTAACGGTAATCATTAAATGTTAATATGCTTTTGTGGAATTGAAAATACCGATACTCAAAAGAATGCTTTAAGGATACATGGGCCGAATAAATTAAATCTGTTTAGTTAAATAATATCCCACATATCATAATGTTGTTACTATTCCATGTTATTGAATACAACCAAAATGATAGCCTCGTTATTGAGTGAAGGAAATCTAGAGAGACGCAGAAATTTGGTGTTTAAGGTAACTTCCACACCACAGGTAGAGCCACTGTTTCCAACAGGCATCCATATCCTCGACAGGGTTTCTTTTTAACCCTAAGATGAGCCTCTATTCTTGATACTTGTTTGAATCATATTTTCCAAAAATACCATTATCCTGGTTTGGAAGCCATAGTGATAATGCCACTCACTAGATTGTAACTTAAGTGAACAAGTCAACTTGTGATGAGACCTCTTGTCCTTTGACAAAAGAGAATGTCAAAGGACATTGCCCTGGTGTGGTAGCCATAGTGGGAATGTCACTTAGTTTATCATCCTATGATCTTGGTAGGTTGTCTCGTGATGAGACCCCCTATTCTTTGTGGGAAAAGAAATAAATTTTATTGATTATATATATATATATATATATGAAAGTTTTTATGTTTTTCTGAAAAAGACCATTATCCTGGTTTGGTATTCAAATGATGATAATGTCGCTCACTAGAGTGTAACTTAAGTGAACAATCTGGCTCATGATGAGACCTCTTATCCTTTGACAAAAGAGAATGTCAAAGGCCATGTCCCTAGTGTGGTAGCCATAGTGGGAATGTCACTTAGGTTATTATCCTATGATCGTGGTAGGTTGGCTCGTGATGAGACCCCCTATTCTTTGTAGGAAAAGAAAGAAGTTTTATTTTATATATAATCTATTTTCTACTTTTTTTTTAGAGTATGAAGGGAGGCTCATCTACTCCTTAAGAGTAAGGGATGGCATAAAGAAGTGTAAGGATTTCAAAGGAAGTGATCCAAAAAGAAATTTGATAAGGTATGGGAGATAGTCCACAAAATAATGATAGATCGTTAGAAATAATGCTAGTGAAAATTATTTTGGTGAAATTTGTACCCCAAAGGAAAGGTTTAGTGTTTTATCAGCAAGGAAAGAATGGAAAAATGAACAATAGGTGTGCAAAAAAAGAACAACAATTGTTCCATTCAAAGGAACAACAGGCGTGCAAAAGGAACAAGAATTGTTCTATTCAAAGGAACAGCAAGCGCACAAAAGGAACAAAAATTCTTTTGTTCAAAGGAATAGTAGGCACGCAAAAGGAACAACAATTTTTTCGTTCAAAGGAACAACAGGCGTGAAAAAGGAACAACAATTGTTTCGTTCAAAGGAACAACAGGTGCGCAAAAGGAACAACAATTGTTCCATTCAAAGGAATAGCAGGCACACAAAAAGGAACAACAATTGTTCCATTCTTAACCATCTGAATTTGTAGAAACCTGGTAATGTATTTTGTTGGAATTCAAGGTTGATTCCTCATCAACTAAATTCATTTATGATTTGGTTTATTTCAAAATTAAGCAATGGATAGTTTGTTAATGTTATAAATTTCATTATAGTTTCCCAATTGTTGTTGTTGAATCATGACACATTCATTTCTCTACAGAATACAGGGTATGGGTAATGAGATGAAGCAAGAGTTCGGAACAGAAAAAGAGTGCTAATTGAGTTCATCACAGTTACCCTCCCTAGTTTTGATTTTATCGAATGACTGTCGAAAAAAAAACTAAATAAAATCTATAGAAAACAAAATTATATACAATATGTACAGTGTCAGCACTTTTCAACATTTATGGAGTTGGGGTGGCTGGATTACCTTCCCAGCCAACCAAAATTTGAACGGTAGGGTCCTTACTTACCTCTTGGTAGAAAGATTCTTTTGAGGGTGGCTGGTGATAGAGTCATAGCCGATGTCCATTGACCCGAAATGGAGATCTAGACCCGTCGATGGTGCTTAACGTAACTGTTCCATTATCATGGACTTCACTGATTTCATATGGTCCTAGCCACCATGTCTGTAATTTTCCCAGAAAATCCTGAAATCTGGAATCATAGAGGAGCGCCCAGTCTCCTTTTTTAAATAATTTTTTCTTTATATGCTTACTGTGCTAGGTCATTCTCTGTTGCTAAATAATGGTTGTGCGCTCTGCAACAGACAAGCATGCTTCATCCAATTCGTTGAGTTGTTGAAGGCACTGTTTACGTGCTTTTGTAAGATCCAGTCCGATTTCCTGGGCCATCCTTAGAGTCTTGATTTCAAACTCGATTGGGAAGATGGGTTCTTTTCCATAGACTAAATGGTAAGGACAGTAGCCAATGGTATTACACCATGTTATGCGGTAATCCCATAAGGCATTTGGGAGCTCAGAAGCCCAATTTTGTCTATTTGTTGAGACAGTCTTCGTCAGGATTGCCTCCAGGACTTTGTTGGTGCTTTCCACTTTCCCATTTACTTGTGGATGATATGGAGAAGTAATTTTGTGTTTGATATGATAATTATCCAGGGTGGTGGTGATTCTATGAGTTGTAAATTGTGACCCCCCATCAGTAATTACCTCTCTTGGTAATCCATAGCATACGAATAATTTGAAAATAAATTTGATGACTACCTCTTCTGTTGCATTTGGTAAGGCTTCTGTCTCTACCCATTTAGTCATGTAGTCTGTTGCGACTAGAATATAGGCCTTCTGATTTGACTTTGGGTTGAAGGGGCCAACAAAGTCTAGTGCCCATCTCTCAAATGGTTCTTTGACTACTTGTGATTTCAAAGGCATTTCATCAGCCTGATCTAGTTTTCCCATCTGTTGACAACTATCGCAGGTTTGGACATATTTCTTCACGTCTCTGAATAATGAGGGCCAATAATAGCCCATCTGCAGAATTTTGTGTCCAGTCCTACAGTCTGCAAAATTCCCACCATAGGGATCATCATGTTGAGATTTTAATATGTCATAGATTTCGTCATCTCGTATGCATCTGCGGATCTGGAGATCAGCTCCTGTATGGAAGAGATATCCGTTGATCCAGGTAAATCATGCGCTATGTTGGACGATCAGTTTTATTTCCTTTGATGAAATATGTGCCAGTAATCTTCCTGCTACCAGGTAATTTTCCACGTCAACGTACCTAGGTGGCTTTGTAGTAACGAAAAATAGATGCTCATCTAGAAATCGGTCTTCGATGTTAAGGAGTCATCTCTTTTGGGTATGCAGGATATGAATTCTGCCACAAGGTTTTCTCTCCCAGGTCGATCTTTGATGGTGACCCATCCATTAGTAATTGGTTTATTAGCCAGATATATGATAGCAAAATGATCAGTATATAGAATGACCGGATAGCTTGTTATATAATGACGAAATTTATTGATGGCATGTATAACAACTAAAAAATCTTTCTCTATTACTGTGTAATTAACTTTAGCTGGATTAATATTCTTGCTAATAAAATAAATGGCGTAAGGTTTATTCTCCTCCTCCTGTCCGAGGACAACGCCAATGGAAATATCTAATGCATTGCTGGAGATGTGGAGTGATATTTTCCAATTTGGCCCCCTCAACATCGGTGTTGTTGAGATCAAATTTTTGAGTCCTGCAAATGCCACATCACACTTGTCAGACCACTAAAATTCTACATTACCAGTCAAATCATGTAAAGGTGCAATGGTTCTTGCAAAATTTTCCATAAACCTACGATGGTATCCTGAAGCACCAAGGAAACTACGTACCTCGGTTTGTGTGTGTGGTGTAGGTATATTAAGGATTACCTTTATCTTTGATGGGTCTACCCTAATTCCATCTGTAGAGATATAATTCCCTAGTAACACACCTTCTATCATCATTATGTGACACTTTTCGTGGCTTAAACATAACCTGGTCGCAATGCATCGCTCTAGTATTTTCTCCAGGTTATTCAGTGCTTGATCGAAGTCGTCGCCATAAGGAGTGAAATCATCCATATATACTTCAAGTCCTTCGTTGTTCATATCATTGAATATGCTTAGAATGGCCCTTTGAAAAGTGGTTGGAGTGTTAAAAAGTCCAAAGGGTAATACTCTGTATGCAAAAGTACCCCAGGGGCATGTGAATGTAGTCTTATCTTGATCTTCTGGGGAAATCTGAATCTGATTGTACCCACTAAAATTGTCTAGGAAAGAAAATAATTTCTTTCCTACCAAAGTATCCAGGACCTGGTCAATGAAAGGCAAAGGGAAGTGGTATTTTTGAGTGGCTTTGTTAAGTTCCCTGTAGTCAACATAGATGCGCCATTTCCCATTTTTCTTTGGGATGATCACTAATGGGGAAACCCATCGACTATCTGAGATGGGATATATAAAATTCACATCCAACAGTTTTTGTAATTATTCTTTAACGATATCCCTGAGGTGAGGATTTAATCTTCTTTGTGGTTGTCAGATAGATCGGGCTTCTTTTTCAACATAAATGTGGTGTGTACAAAGTTGTGGATCAATACCTTTTGTATCAAAATATTCCCATGCAAAATATTGTTGGTATTTGGAGAGGACATGAATTAGCTTTTGTTGTTGTTGTTCATCTAAATTGGCATTGATGTTTAGAGGCCTCCCGGGTGCGATCTCGACGGGTTTGTTGTTATGAACGGTTGTAGTTGGAATTTTTTGTTCCATTAAATATTCCAGTAGGTCCCCCTATGCTTCATAGTCTAGAACAACTTGGAGCATTTGGTAGGTCAGGTTTCTCATGGTGGTTGGATTATTGATAAACCCACTAATTACATCATCCTCTAGTTGGTTTTTAAGTTTGAGGGATTCTTCCTGCATAAGAGGGGCTCGTAAATCCCTCTTTGGGTATCATCGTGGTGGTAATTGTGGATATATGAAAGTTGGACTTGGTTTAGTAGGAGGATATAAAATGAGGTTCTTCGTGATACCCCCTCTAGTGATTGTCATATTTCCTATTCGACATCCTATGTATGCATCTATTGTTGCAAGCCATGGCCTGCCCAGTATCAATGGATGCCCTTCAATTCCACCTCTTGGATTGATGATGAGGAAGTCCACCAGATATTCCCAAGAGTCAACGAAGATGGATATATCATGTAATGTGCCAACTTGTCGAACTATCGATCGATCTGCCAACTGCAACATTATTGTTGTGGGTTCGAAGGAGTTAAAACCCAGGGTACTGCAAGTTTCCATAGTCAGGATGTTGATGGTTTCTCCCAAATCAACTAGTGTATTGGGAAAAGAGCAGCCCTGGATCTGAACTGTTAGTATGGGATTCCCCGGATCTGCATATTTAACCTGTTCTTGTCTACCTAAAATTAGATCAGATAAGGCTCCTACCATGCGGACTGTTGATGATGGATTTTTAATTTTTCTGATGGGTTTTCTCCCACATAGCTCCTTGATTTATTTTGCGTATATTGGGATGTCCTGAAGAGCTTGCAGGAGTGGAATCTTGATATATAAATTATTGAGTTCCCCTATAAGGTCGAAGTTTGGATATACGGTCGGTTTTTCTATCATCAATGTTTTGGGGAACAGAGGGGAGGGTGTTACACCCTTATCCAGATCTTGTGATTCGACTGTGTTTCCCCCCAGCTCGATTTCTTCTTTTAATACCATAGTTGAAGGTGTTATTGCTGGTTTGTTTTCACTCTCCTACCCTTGAAAAACGTCATTTTCTCCAGGAGAAATTATTCATCCCGACCTTAATCGTAGTTTGTTGAACCCTACCGAGATGATATCTCCTTCTCCATTTCCCATAATCTGGGCGAGCTGAGTTGGTCTATTATTTGGATTTGGGTGTGGTTGGGCTGGTAGTTGAGGGCACAATTGGGATTGTGGATTTTGGGACAATTGAAATGGGGCTTGTAATGTAGGTTGAGTTTGAGGGGCCATCCCCATGGGTTGATTGTTTATCCCCACGGGGTGCTGCCAATTCTAATTCCAATTTGGGTTTTGGGAAGTCATGTTGGGCCACTGTGAAGGGTAAATGTTGTTAT
Organism: Picea glauca; assembly: GCA_000966675.3. Lineage (NCBI taxonomy): Eukaryota > Viridiplantae > Streptophyta > Pinopsida > Pinales > Pinaceae > Picea > Picea glauca. Next base: position 23,929 of record JZKD02S1896828.1, on the reverse strand, counting down.
TGGAGTTTTTCCAGGATGAGGTGGGATATTGTGAGTTAGGCCAAGTAGAAGTTGTAGTTGGTTGATTCTGCCAAGCAGGGATTGTAGCAGGTTGGCTTTTCCAAGTGGGATTTGCAGGTGGATATTGTTGGGGTTTCCATTTTTTAATAGTAAACAAATGACCCTGCCATGTGCTACCAAGAGATTGTTGTTGGTTATACTATCCGGAGAAGAAAGAGGAAGATTCCTGCAATGTATTTGGAGGTCGATTCTGCCATTGACAACGTTGATCCATCAGATACAATGGTTTTATTTCTTCTTCTACTTCCTTAAAGACATCCTTCAATCCAGGAAGCAACGGGCATTGTTTCATCTTGTGATCCTTGGCACAGATAGCGCAAACCCAGACAACGTCCAAAGGGAAATCCCTTGGACTATGTTTTCTTCTGCACCTGTGGCAAAATATGGCTAACATTTGTTCTGCTTTCATTTTTTTTTGTTTGGCCTGCAACACATCCAATTGTGTAGTCGAATTGCTCAGAATATCTATTTTAATTTTTTCTATGAGATTACCAACTTCATCTTGAGTAACACCCCCGCTGGTAATATTGTTATTTCTGGTGAGGGGGGTACGCATCCCTGATCTAGTCCATGAACTTCCTCTTGAGCACCTAATGCAAAATAGGACAATGTCATCATAAGTTTCTTGATAAATGTCACCTTTCCCCATTAAATTTAGCGTTTCTACCCATTCATCTTTCATACCTTTAATCAAAGTTTCCTTAAGTACTTCCCCTAGTAGCATTCCATAGGGTGATCTTTGTAAATTATATTGAAATATCTCTACATATTCTTCTAGTGATTCATTTTCTTTCACAGTCATTTGAAAGATTTCATCTTTTAAGTCTCTAGTTCTACAATAATCCTGATATTTTGTCAAGAGGGATTGTTTCATCTCATCCCACGAGTTTATAGTTCCTCCCCCTAATCCCATGAACCAGCATAGAGCTGCTCCTTTCAAAGTGGAGGGGAAAAATTTTAATTTTTAGGGTGCAGAGGTGTAATCGTACCCTCTACATAGGACATCAAATTCAAATAAGAATGCGTCTGGGTCTTCTGAGATTAATCCATGAAAGGTTGGCAGGTTTTGTAGGGGAATAGCCTTCATGGGGGCATTGGTGATTGGATCAACTATCAGATACTCCAAAGTGGAAGTCTAGGGACGTTATGGATTTGGTTGTGCCATTTGATCGAAAATATGCTAGAAATCTTTAGGGATTTCTTGATCCAAATATTTTATTTGAATTGATTGGTTATCTGATCCTCTAGGGGATTTGATTGCACTCCCTTTATCTTGGATTTCAGGTATGCCTTCTTCTTTCATAGGAGATTCAGGATCATGTGGTGGGCCTGTCTTAGTTATCCCACTAGTTTCTCCTTCTCCTTCCTCCAGATTACAAGAGTTTCCCTCTCCTAAAGGGTTGAGGGGTGGAATATCTTTGCTCTAAAAGCTTAGCTTAGTCCTTTCAATTTTTCTATGAATCTCGACGTGGGTTTCAATTGATGAAGCTGCCACCTGAGGGATTCGGTTAGATCATTTTCTAGGTCCAACCGAAGCTTGAGATTTTTCTTTTCAGATGACGTCGTCTATGAAAGTTCTTCTTCCAGGGAGCACCAAGCCCTAGGCTTTGGTAATTTTTGGTGGAGGCTTTGGTTTTTCAAGATCTTTCTTCTTAGTCATACACACTTCACACAACATAAAGGAAAAATCAAAAAAAGGAAAAAAACACCTATGCAACCTCTTAATGCGCCAACTGGAGGTAGGCACTGGTATAAGCATCTTACTTATTGCATGCATAGGTTCTTACCTTCCGTCTTCAATACCTCATCCTCCAGAGGCACAATATATGCTACCTTTGACATTCTTCCCTGACAACGACGCCAAAATGTTGGGCTCTAAAGATGTCTAAAATCAACCATAGTTTAACATTAATTTATCAACTTGAGGATTTGTCTTTTATCTCAAAGAATATCGGCAAAGTCTATGTAGATAGCTCATAGAGGCTAAAATCGTGTAGTGAAAGAAAATCTGAGTTTATCAACAATCAAGTTCCTCAAACATTCATTAAAGATTCTAAGAATTGAAATCTAAATCTTGTGCAAAAGGAAAGGAACTAACTAATCTATTGAATTTATTTTAAGAGCAATGATTGAATCTAGATAAAGACTTGTAGAAATGACTATCATTATGAATCAAATTGCTGAAAAGAAAAAGGTGAATTACTCTATCTATGGAAAGGAATAGAGACTGTAATCTAACTGAAAAGAGACAACAATCGTATTTCTATTGAAAGGAACAACAACTATATTCTAGAGGAAAGGAACAACAAATGTAACCTAAGTAAAAGGAACGGAAAATGTAACCTAAGTAAAAGGAACAACAAATGTGAACTAAATGAAAGGAACAAAAAATGTCAACTTATGAGGAACCGTCACGCATCAAATCTCAGTAATAGGAATTGGAATCAACAATCATTTAATTCTTCGGGGAATATCTATTTATTTCAATTGACATGAAATAATCAACACTCTGATGCATTCGCTAACTACTATAAAAGAGAATTGAATCACAAAACAGAATTTGAACTGATACAATTACAGATCGAACAATATTTTCTTCAGACTGGGCCCTCGGTCCTTAGAAGCATTACTATTTGAAACTTAGTATATAAAAATGGTAAAACCGGTCAAGGTTTCTATTGATTTCATAGCTGGTACAACATTTTTCAAAAACTTCTAATGCATAACAATTCTATATTCTCAATTCTTGAGTGCAATTCCCTCCCTTTCTTTCCAGATCTATTTTCCCCTTATATGTTACAATAATCTGGGTAAATTAAGTTATCCTGAGAATCGAGAGATCCTCGGGATTTCTTTACTATTACAATAAGTAACTCAATTATCTTTAGAACTGCTTTGTGCCATAAAGTCTTCAACCTCCTATAGCTTGTGCATCTTCAAGATTCCCCTTGATATCTTGGGCTTGACAATATTTAACCAATCTTGCAATAAAACCAGACAATTCCAATCATATTTAGGATCTATGTAATCTAATCTCCAACAACAACACTAAAGAGTATATTATGCATTTTCTATCCTATTTGCTTCTAAATAACCGAAAAGTCAATCAATATGATATCATGACATGTGGGAAAAAGGAAGATATTTATACCTTTTTCATAACCTAACAATGGGTTAGAGATGTCACTGATTAGAGATTTTTCTTTCTTTTTAAGACTAAATATATGTCAGAGAAACAAAGGTATCTTCATCTCTTAGACTAAGTATATCATAGAAATGATAAAAATGTTTGGAATGTAAGATTGCAAACTAGTCAGTACTCCTATGTAGACCAATTGCAAGTTAAGTAAGGACGATGATTCAAAGTATGCAGACCAAAGACAATGTAGATCAATGATTGACAGTCTACTCCATGTGACATATTCTAGACTAGATGTAATGCAGGAAGTTGGACAGGTTGCAAGGTTTCAAGTAGCACCAAAGGAATCGCATGTTATGGTAGTAAAGATGATATTATGATATCTAAAGGGTACAAAATAATTTGGATTATGGTATCCAAAATGGAATGATATATCTCTTATTTCCTACACAGATGCATATTGGGTAGGCAGTATTGATGATAACATAAGTACAAGTGGAGCAACCTTCTACTCGGGTGAGTTTATGGTATCATGGTTAAGCAATAAACAATCAAAGTATCATTTTCTACGACAGAAGCATAGTATATTGCAGCAACAACATGTTGTACTTAGGTTCTATGGATGGAAAAAACTTTAAAGAATATACAGGTTGAATATGATGATCCCATTCCGATATTTTGTGATAACACAAGCGCCATAAGTATCTCAAAGAATCCAGTGATGCACTCCAATACAAGACATATTTTGATCAAGTTTCACTTTCTACGGGAAAAGGTTGTAGAGAATAAAATCAGGGTCAAGTACGTTGGGAAAAGGAGTAGATAGTAAATATCTTCACCCAACCACTTGCGAGGGAATATTTTGAGTATCTCCAATAGAAAATTGGAGTAGTTTCTTCATCACAATGATTTTTGAATGATTTTTATATATGTCATATGTTTACAAAAGGAAGCACCATTGAAGAGAAAAACGATAGTACATACAAGGGAAGCATCCCCAAGGAGAGATAACCTTTTCCATTGATGTCAAAGGGGGAGAGTGAGAAACATTGATGAGGATAAATGGTCACATGGGGATCATGAGTGTTGGCGCATCAATATTTCCATTAGTGTTTCCATCAATGCCAAAGGGGGAGATTGTTGGGCAGTTGCTTTGGCATGTTGATTGTCATTGATTTCAATCCTTAGAGATTGATATCAACCCTTGGATAGGTCTAGATATGATGGAAAATTGATTGGAATTTGTATGATCAATATTGATGGTGAGTTAGTTGGGTGCATTTCATGCAGTCTACATGTATCCCCATAGGTGTGGTTAAGGAACCTGAATTTGATCAAGGAATATGGAGATGGAGAACAATGTAATTGAAAGTAATACTATCATAGATGGATAATACACATTGTTTGATTTACATTGATATATGGTACGCCATGTGGTACCTCATGGATAAGGAGATATGGCCTTGTGAAGTTGGAGGACCCTCAAGAATAATCTAGAATCCCCTAGAAGGTCAACAAAGAAGTCAATTATTCTAGAATCTCCTAGAAATTCATCAAGAGGTTTTCTAGTCAAATTGGTTGTAACTAGGAATTAATTATGTGTAAAGTTGTTGGAACAAGAAAATAAATAAATGAGTTCCAACAAGAAGTTATAAGTTTACTAAGTATGGGTAACATAGTTGCAACAAGAAAGTAGGTTAGCCCTAGAAGAGGGAAGATGGGTAAAATAGTTAGAAGATGGCACCTAAAGGAAGGAACTTGGAAGTATAAATAAGATATCAAGAGACTCACATTTTCACCTATTGATTTTATTAAATATCTATGTTGTAAAGTGTTATGGGTAGGTACTATTGAAAAATCTAAAGCAGTGAGTCTCAGACAGTGAAGCTCATTGAAGAGAGAATTTGCAATAACTGAAGGGACAATGTTGAGCTTCATTTTATAGGTTTTTTCTAAAGACATCCATGAGTTGCAGTGAAGAAAGAGTTCATACATCTATGATTTGCAGTGAAGGAAGAGCAAAAACATCGACAAGTTGCAGCAGAGGAAGAGCACGGACATCTGCATGGTTCAATGAAGGAAAGTGTAGACTCTAAGAAAATAAAATAATCCATGAGTTGTAGAACAATCAAGGTAAATAAATATGGGATCCATATTCAGACAAAGAGTGTACATCCATGATTTTACAGAGAACGGGGCACAAATCTGTTGATAAATCCAAAGATTTCAATATCAAATGTATTAGATCAACTACAATTTGAGAGGTATGGTTTACTGTGTATGTTAGTGTCTATTGATCCATATTTATGAGTGAAACGAAATGAAACCACATATTTATAATATTAAAACAGATACATAGTGAAAAATAATATAGATACAGTAAAACTTGACTTCTATTAAATAAGAAATATGTTGAAAACTGTAAAATGCAGACTCAAAACAAGCTTGCTAGAATGGTGGTAACTTATCTATGAGAAGAGACGTGATGCATATTCTCATTCACAATAAGATGAGTAAAATGAGGCTTTGGAGTCCTTGTTTACAATAAATATGAATTCTGAAACTATATACATCCAAAAACCTAACCCTAGGAGATGAAGCGCCAAAAGTGATGTGCTCCTCATTGGGGTAAGTTAGTACATCAACGTCCCCTGGTCGTAAATTTCTCATATGATCTCCATCTACGATTCATGATAGCTCATTGTAAATTTATTGACTTGGATCTTCATTTTCGATGCTATCATTGAGGTTCCTAGTCATGAAAAAACATCGTTTAGGCCCTCAAAATGGCCCAGGAAGGAAAAATTGCTAAAAATATTAAGTTGCCAAAAAATTGTTTTGTGTCAGTTGGAAAAGGTTGGTGGAAATTGATATCCTCCTATATCAATCCTCCATCCTTGGGAAGAAATGGTCTCCATTTTGTTGATTTCCCCCATCATATGAGTAAATTTATGTCGAATTTGGCCCTGGGTGGGCCACTTTCCTTGGTGCAGGAGTTGCCCTACTTTGACAACCCGATAAAGATGGATGTTCTACTAGCGAGTTACCTTGACCTGTGTTTCCACGAAATGATCAGAGGATGCTTGTTCCATGTAGTCATGATTGAGATATGTCGGTGTCAATTGTTCTTCTATCCATGAGGTGTCCAACAATGGTGGAAAATAAGGTTGAAGGAGGTGCACATTGAACACTGGGTGCAAGCTAAGGAAGGGGGGAAGGTTGAGCCAAAAATAATTGTCACCAACAACCTTGGTGATGTTGTAAGGTCCATAACAAAGTGGAAAAATCTTCCAATGAGTCCCTCTAAGGTGTTCTTTCTGCAAGTGAAACCAAACTTTGTCTCCCACTTGAAACTAGTGTGGCACCTGGTGTTGATCATGGCGTTGCTTGTACTTGGAATTGGACTTCTATAAAATATCTTGAACCTGTTGGAAGATGTGTTGGATCCACTTAATGAACCGAGTGTATTTTTTAGCTTCAGTTGGAGCATGCAATGAGTCTACCTGGGTGGCCACAAGGGGTAGTACAATATCCATGTGACCCAATAGTTGAAATCCCAACCCCACCTGAAAGGGGCTCTGGTCGATTGAGCTATGTATGGATATGTTGTAGTTGTGCTGATCATAAGGAAGACTTTCATCCCATGTGAGAGGGTGCCTGGAATTGTAAGTGTGTAGGATGTGAACGATCATCCAGTTGATGACCTCGGTTTGGCCATCCATTTGGGGGTGGAAGGCAGTGTACTTGGTGAGCTTGGTGTCCAGCAGTGACCAAAGGATCGACCAGAATGTGTTGAGGAATAGATTGTCTCGATATGAGATAATTATTTGTGGGATCCAAAAGTGTACCCACACTCGTTCAAAGAATATCTTGGCAGTGGCCTCCACTGTGATGCTCTTATTACAGGTGGCTAGAATCACCATCCTATAAAACAGATCAAAAACCACACAAAAAAAATTCATTTCCTCGCTTGGTGGACGGAAGGCCCAACATGTAATCCATTGAGATGGATTCCCAGGGCCTTTTAGGAGTAGGAAGAGGAGTGTACATGCCTTGTTTCTTAGTGGTTGTTTTTGCAATAGTGAAGGCAGTGAAAGACTAGATATACTTGCTGACATCCTATCAATGTTTCAACCAGTAGAAATGTCACTGCCGTACTGCCACTGTCTTTTCCATGTTGAAGTGTCCTTCCACCTGACTATAGGGGGCTTCCTAAATAAGTTTCACTATCTCACTTGATGGAACACAGACATGGCCCAGATGGAATAATATCTCATTATGAAGATGGAAATTAGTGACAGTTGTGTTTGCACCCAACATCTGGTAGGTGTTGGCGATATCAGAATCTATCTCATAGAGGTGGGTTAGTGCATAGGTCTGGTAGCCGCAATATTCCAACACTATGGTGAGTGTCACGACTGGAGGTTTGTTGACGTCATCAATGACTCAATTGGTACTTCATATTTTATATTTGATGTTGAGGTGGAACTGCTGCAAATATGTGGACCACTTATGATGGCATTCATTCTACAATTTTTCCTATGTCGGCATGAACTACAACGACTTATGATCAGTGTGGATGACCGTCTCCTTATCAAGAATGTAGTGCCTCCACTAGAGGCAAACTTTCACAATGGAGTACATTTCTTTATCATAATTAGGGTACTTATGGATGATATATGATAGTGTCTCACTATGATGGTGGTCATTCTACAATTTTTCTTATGTCTGCATGAATTGCAATGAATTACGATCAGTGTGGATGACCATCTCCTTCTCGAGAATGTAATGCCTCCACTACAGGTAGGATTTCATAATGGAGTACATTTCTTTATCATAATTAGGGTACTTACATATGACATCTTATAGTGTCTCACTATCATAGGCCACAAGGTGGTCATGCTGAGCGAGTATTGTGCCCATAGCATAGTTTGAAGAATCTATATCGATCTCAAAGGGTTGTTTTAGGTCAAGTAATGAAATAATTTGGGTTGAGCACAAGCCTTGCTTCATATCATTAAACTCTTTATGTTGGGATAGGCCTCAAAAAAAATTCCTTACCACCACCCTTGTTTATTTGGATGAGGGTCCATGCAATATGTGAGAATCCCAACATGAACCTATGATAGAAATTGCCAAGGCTTAATAAGCTCTCCTACAGAGTGTTTATCAAATATGTTTCTATGTTCCTCCTTTGCACAGTATTTCCTCTAGAGTTTTAGTAACTATGAATATCCCCTTGAGTTTGTAATGTTCAGGTGTGCCCACCTGGCATGTTCTCCCCTGAATTCAAAACAAGATTCATATACACACTCCTTGCGTTGGCTACAAAGTTCAATACTCTATCGTGCACTCCTTGCACAACCTAAAGAACCCATAACGATTTAGCAAACTCACAGATAGAGAATTTCTATCCTTACCCTACAAACGATATATATCGTACACATCTACAAATAACTCATAAACACACATATAACATTCATAAAATACATAAACACACAGACAACTCATGGGTAGGAAAAAATGCTCTTTTCATTAATCACATGATTACAATATGTGCAGGCTGGACTGCAACATAGTCTCAACTCTTATCTCCTCTCCTCTCTTCAACTCACAATGATTTTATTTTTCTTTCAGCAGCCTCTAATGGGAATACAATACAATGCTTTATACAAGAGGGGCTCTTGGAGCCTTCCCTCCAACTACACTAGTGGCGTCCAATCACCAATTACAACACCTATCTACTGAGGCAAATTACAACAATGAAAAACTAGTCAGAATCGTATCTAGATCAGCCTCTAGCTAGCCATTGAAGGCGACTCTAACTATAGCCTGTACAAAGGCATCAAATCGACTCTTCGAGCCTTACAAAATTTAATTACATTTAAAAATTAAAAATTGGAGGGCTATGCCTCTTCCTTTCTTGAATGCGCTTTGATGTGCTAGAATGTTGACGCATTATTGAGGTGGAGCGATTCTCCTGCATCATACTCCACTGCTAGGAAAACCATGAGCTCCTGCTCATGGCTCCCTCTACTCTACTATTGAAATCCCCCTGGATCCCAAACTCTCCCTTGGAGTTTTTCTCCTTCTCCTCTTGTATGTTTTTCATGTTGTTGCTTCCCTACTGCTACTATAAGTCCTCCTCTACTCAACCTCTCTTTGCTGACAGTCTCCTCTACTGACCTCAACATCAACCTCTTTGTCTCCTCTATCACCCTTTCTAGTTGATATGTTGGTTGGTTCCTTGGCAGTCTTCCTTGCTTCTTACTCTCCTCATGTTGATCTAAGCATAGATCATCCTAATCTCCCATGTTTCCTTCCTCTCTTGTGGAAATATATTTCCACTTCACTGCATATTCCAATTCTGCAGTCTCCTCATTGAGTTGTTGCTACTCAGTTTTCTCCTTTGATAGATTAGCTTCTACCATTTCTCCTGCTGGTACAACTCTAGCTCCTTCCAGGTGCTCCTCAGGCTGGAATTCTACTCCAATCTGCATGACTATCCCTTGGCAACCATCTTCTCATTCTGGATTGTTCAACCAATCCTCCAACATATCCAACTCTTTCTCCCACTAAGTGATAATATTAACTGTATGCTCCTCTTTTTATTCTATCGGGGCATAATCTGATGTATGTTCCTTCTTCTCCTCTAGGACAGTCATGACTAGTTGTCTTTCTTCTGCTCCACCTGAAATTCGTGCATTGGCCTTTGCTTGGCTAGTTGGTAGGAATATCTGAATTTCCCCAATGATTAGAATGCACTTCTGATCCTCCTCCATCAGCACCCCTTGTTGATCTGAACTCACCTTTGAGTTYCTKAGACTTTCATATAGTCTCATTTCCTCCCCCTWGCCCACCTAGAAATATGGGTTCTCTCTTCTTCCCTCCTCGCAGTCTATGAGATCAACTGTTGATGTACTTTCATTTCCAACATGGAAATATGAATTTTCATCACTATCCTCCTGGMAGTTCATGAAATCAACCGATATCACTTCCTCCTCATTGAGGTTTTCTCCACTCTCTAGTTCACAAAGGTAAACCACTTTCTCCTCTACATCACTCAGGGTTTCATCTTCCCTCAGCCACCTCCTCAACATTTATTGTTTCCTCCTGGAAATCAACTTTTAGACATGACACCTTCCTCTCCTCTTCCAAGGACATTCATACTTCTAGTGCACTTGGGATTCTTTTTGCATCTCTGGTTGGAGAAATTTCTATTTTTCGACACACTAGTTCAGTGGGAGTTAACTGACTAGTTCTATTTAAACTTTCTATTTTTACCATCACTATTATGCATGCATGCATTCCTAAGGAAAGATAATTGCTTCATTTCTTTTCTTAATTATGGAATGCTTTTCCCTATATATGAGTGTATTCCGCTCATTCATTGTATCATATTGATCATGATCTATGTATCAATCATCAGTTCATTGGAGTAGTGTGAATATATTTTTTCATTCTTCCATATTGAATCTCTCTTCCTTTATTGATAAGCTTTGTTTGTACTTTCTTTAGATATATTTCCTGTGCATGTTTCCATGAAACACTAACACGGTATCAGAGCTATGCTACTTGGAGCAAGCCAAACAAGCCAAAAAATAAGGAAAATCGGGGTTTCGGCGAGCTAAATCCATGGTCGTACCTTTCAACAATTATTCCTCCCAAAATATTACATTTTGGAGGAAATGATCTGCAAAAAGAGTAAATCGGAGTAAATTGGTCCATTTTGGAAGTGGGTTTTCAACCATTTGGCGAGATTCCTCACCGTTTTCTTAGAATGTAATCTGCAAGATAACCTCTTGAAACTGATACAAATCCATGGTCGTACCTTTCTACATTCATTGCTCCCAAAATATTACGTTTTGGAGGAAATGGATTGCTAAAAAAGTAAATCGGCCCATTCTGGAAGTGGGTTTTCAACCATTTGGCACGATTCCTCATCGTTTTCTCAAAAGGTAAGTTGCAACATCATCTCTTGAAACTGATATGAATTTTCAATTTCTTAATTTTTCACTCGTAGATTAAGAGTAAATTTTTAGGGGTTCTTGGAATCAGTGGGAGAGATGGATATGACAACTATTATACAATCAAAATTGGTGGTAATCCTCACACCATACAATTATTTTGATTGGAAGCCCAAGGTGACATTCCAACTCAAAAGAAAAGAACTGTATAATTTGACGATGGCGACAGAAATAGAACCTACATCAGCGATTGAGAAGATGAGATGGGAGAACCGTAAGGATGAGGCCACAAGACTACTTCTTGAGTTAATCCCCACTTATTTGTGGTTTCATGTTGCCACATGCAAGACTCCAAATGAGATATGGACCACCTTGGAAGGACTCTTTGGAAAGAAGGATGAGATACGAGGTCATATGCTTGAGGTAGAGTTGAATACCTTAGACCCTAAAAGTTTTGATAATATACAAGATTTTTTTACTAAATTTAAATCTTTGCTATTAAGCTTGGGTGAATGTGGTATTGATAAGTCTACACAAGAGAAACAACTTATTCTAACAATCTTGGCCAAGCTAGGACCAAAATACACTATATATGTCTCCAATTTCCATTCTGGCAGATGTCTTTTTGGAACAAATTGGAAAATGCCTACGTTGGCTCAGTTCATTGAGTCTCTTACACAAAAGCAGACAAAACTCATACATATGGGCCTCATGAAAGATCCCAAATCACATGCATTCACCATGCAATATGGAAAAGGGTCATTCAAATAGAACAGGAAGGAGGGATATTCCAAATCCTTTAATGATTCTTCAGGTTCTAAAGACTCTTCAAATTCCAAGAAGAAGAACAAGAAGGGAAAGCAGTGCAGTTACTGCAATAAACTGAATCTTGAAGAATCCACACGCATGAAGAAACAGATCGATCTTATGGCACATGCACTTCAGCAGAACAACCTTGGAAACTTCATTGCAGAGGGAGTCAAGAAGCAGAATGAAGAAGATCCTGCTCCTAAGAAAGGTAATCATCATGCTCTTGTTGCAATTAATTCCTCATCTGATTCATGGATTATAGATTCTGGTGCAACCCATCATATGGCAGCGAAAGAGGAAGTTTTCTCTTCCTTGAGTCCATGCTCAAGGCCCCCTATTCTCATGGGGGATGATACTCCATTAGCAGTAGCAGGATAAGGGAGAGTGGAAATCCACAATGGAAGTTTTGAGAATGTTTTACATGTTCTAAAGCTTTCTATGAATCTTCTTTCAGTTTATCATATCACTTAGAAAGGCAAAAGGGTTGAATTTACATCAAATTCTGTTTCAGTAATTGATGTGCATGACAATTCCATTATTGCAATTGGTGAGGTGGATAACAAGTCAAGACTCTATAAATTCACTAAGTTTTCTGACGATGACTCCTCTATTCTACTTACACATAAGGATATTAATTTTCATGCACCTCCACTGAAACATGCATATACTCTTTCTCTTCCATCAGTTTCAGAAAGATGATTCCATACACTCAATTTCTATACATGGAAAAAAGCAGGTAGTACATCCAGATAAGAAGCCAGCGTCTAAGCTTCAGCAGATGCCCAAGAAGCCACATTCCACACTTTAGGCAACAAGTAACCTTGTAGGGAATCCATTGGATTCAAGGATGAATCAATCTCATCATGATGAGCCTTCTCGTGTACTTTTAGCTTTAGCACTTGCGATGTCCATGCATTGCTATATGGTTCAATCTACTGATCCACATAACTACAATAGGGTTGTGGAAAATCCATTATGGAAAGAAGCCATGTAGAAGGAGTATAACTCACTCCTACAGAACAAGATTTGGAATCTGGTTCCATGTCCACCATAAAGGAATATTTGTAGGTGTAGATGGGTCCACATGATAAAGAAGTACAAGGCCCGATAGGTTGACAAAAGACCTCATCAGATCCATAAATATTTCTACATCTTCACGAAGACTTTCAATGAGCAGAAGTTTCAAACTTTGCGGGATCATCTTGCAGTGAAGAACACCGTTGTCTAGTAGCTGCTATTTTCTTCTTTTGATACATTATCTTTTGAGGGGGGGGGGGGGTTTCCCACGTAGTTTTCCCTCTTTCCTAACTTCTATTCATTTTTCATTAGTTGCATTGTACATCAGTACCTAAAATGGCCTAGTAGATGGGACTCATTTTTTACTCCAAAGTGATGTTCAGTGGGGGTGTTGGAGAAATTTCTATTTTTCAACACACTAGTTCAGTGGGAGTTAACTGACTAGTTCTATTTAGACTTTCTATTTTTAACATCACTATTATGCATGCATGCATTCTAAGGAAAGCTAATTGCTTGATTTTCTTAATTATGGAATGATTTGCCCTATATATGAGTGTATTCCACTCATTCATTGTATCATATTGATCATGATCTATGCATCAATCATCAACTCATTGGAGTAGTGTGAATATATTTTCTCATTATTCCATATTGAATCTCTCTTCCTTTATTGATAATCTTTGTTTGTACTTGCTTTAGCTAGATCTCTTGTGCAGGTTTCCATGAAAAACTAACATCTCTAGCATTAGCCTCTCCATTTCTTCTCTGATTTCTTCGAGCTACTTATCCATATATGATTTGATTTTCTGTTGGTGATCCTTTCCTTGACCATGCCTATGGCCTTCAATAGCCATATTCTTCCCTTTACTCAACCCACCTGCCTGCCTATTGTCTACTCTTCAACTGAGAGTATCTCCATCTTCTCCTACAACTCACCTAGATTTCTACTGATTGTTGCAAACTTGCAACAATCCTTCATTGAGAATTAGCACTATTCCTCCTCCTTCACCTATTGTCTACATATGAAATTTATCTCTCTGATACGACTTGATGGTATCAAACTACCTCCTTTTTCTCCTCTCTCCTTTGCATGTTCTCTGCAAGAAAAATTAAGCTATGATACCACTTGATTGTATTAGACTATCTCCTTTCTCCTATTGCTACCTGTAAAATTAAAAAAATAGGCTCTAATACTACTTGATACATTCCCCCTTCTCTCCTCGATGTTTTGCGACCTCTCAGTCAAGGATCTTAAAAAAAAATGAGCCGAATCATCTCTTCAGGCCTCGGCTAGACCCTCAAATTAGTTTACACAAGTCCCCTTCATGCTAAGGCACAGGTTCTATGAAACCCACAGACTCCTACTAATCCCTTGTTCCCTTTTTAAAATTCGATTAACAGGCACTAGCTCCTTCTTCTAGACCCCTCCCTGTTGGATCATGTTGTCATTGATGCCAATGGTTTGATTGATTGATGTCATTTATTGATGTCAAGTGATTGATTGATGTCAAGTGATTGATTGATGTCAAAGGATTGATTGACTGATGATTTATGTAATATAATATGTAGTGTCCTTGATGAGAATGCATAGATGAA
>JZKD02S1896817.1:0-20595 GCA_000966675.3 Picea glauca | reverse complement strand
CACTATTATCTGTGTTGTCAAGCTTTGAATGGCTGTTATCCCATTGTTTATCTCATAGCCTGGTAATAAGTTTCTTGATTGTCTCTTAGACCCTACATTGTACTGGTTTAGTTACAATCTATTCTTCACCCACTTTAAAGTTATCTGTTGATTAATCAATCCTTGAGAGAGCTGTCTATTTGTTTATCATTTTGGTGTTTGAATTCCATAAGCTGAATTGAGTTATCCCATTGATCCACATTTACAAAATACAAAAAACATTCATTTCTCAAGTTACCAAGCACCTTTGGTCTGCAACCACAAAGGGTTTCTTGGAGTGATAACAGATTCTAGGAGGAATACACCAGTGGATGATTTCGATGTTGAGAGACACATCCTAGTCACTAGGGAGATCACATAGGTCTTCCATCAGTCTTCAGCAGCAGTTCTATAGAGTTCAACAGCAGGGGCACACTTGTTCAAGAAGATGGCGCAACTTCTGAGAAGGTTTAGTGGATCGACTTGTCCCATTCAGGGAGAGTTCATAGATTCCCCTCCGACCCATTTGAGATGCATGCCATAAGCGTATTTTTCATGGTTTCTTGTCATATTTCGATGGGGGAATCATCAGGGATGCATTTTCCAGACATTGGGAGTGCGACACTTGGGGAGGACACATTTGGGGTTCTCGAGCGATCATCAGATCAGATCCAAGGAAACCCTTCCGACCCATTTCACAGTATGTCGGGATGATCATTTTGAGACACATCTCAACCGATTCCGACGGTGGAATCACTAGGTCACA
Organism: Picea glauca; assembly: GCA_000966675.3. Classification (NCBI taxonomy): domain Eukaryota; kingdom Viridiplantae; phylum Streptophyta; class Pinopsida; order Pinales; family Pinaceae; genus Picea; species Picea glauca. Next base: position 19,811 of record JZKD02S1896817.1, on the reverse strand, counting down.
ATTTTCCAGTAGTAGAGGGTCCCATTCCCCCAGGGGGATCCATCCGGATCCAAACACACCAGCAGAAGGGCCAGACAGTCACCAGTACTGAGAGGGACAATAGGTACACATTGTTTAGGACAATTTCCAGACCAATTTGAGAGATCTAGCCACCAGGGAAAACTTTTCGGACTTGCAACAGTTACCGCATGAGTTGCCATAGCTTGAAGATCATCCATTGATCCTGCAATGTCATCTATCATCAGGTATTATCATTTTAGTTTTCTTATTGTATTTCAGCTAAGATCCTTTTGTCATTCATTTAGCCGAGTGATTTATTTTATTGTCATTCGCATTCGGCATTGTACTTCGGAGATATCATAATATATGATTTATAGTATTTTGGCTCATTTCCCATCTGTAAACTCAATATATATGTTGTAAACAATTAATCATACACACACATTAGAAAATTTTCTTAGACTAGACAAGTCAGGAACATTACAAGACAGAACAAGCAATTCATCCCAAGCAATAAGTTACAACCTTACCTCAATCAATCACTTGAAAAATAAAGCAATCTTTGCTTCCACATGGCGCCTCTACCCAAGATAAATTCTCCCTGTCTCTAACCAATTTTCCCATGCTGCTAATATATTCGATCCCACTTATTATTACATGCTTCCACATAGAAATCAACCTGGCTGAATGTGTTATATGCCTTAACTCCTTGTTACCAACCCTCAACATAATATAGTCCCAAATAAACAATTCAAACCACAGAAATGGGGTTTCACTTCATAGTACTCGCCCTCCAATTACTAAGTGGTGCCAAGGAGGAGATTCAACCTGCAATTATGATAAACCCTCCAAGATATGATCAAATCTGCATGAGGAAATTCTCCCTCATAATAAAATGGAACCAAATCGGGTCCCACACAAAAATGGATTTTCCCTTGGTCACAATAGATCAAACCAACCAATGAGATTTTCCCTACTGGTAGACAAGTCTCTGATCCAATGCATAAATGCCCCAGCAGAAGAGTACCTGTAGTGATATTGGCTAGAGTGGATCCCCTCCACTAAAACCAATTCTCTAGCTAGAGTGGATCTTCCCCACTGAAGCTAGATCTAGATCTAGGTTTTACACCAAACCCTAAGTCCCCAAGCTCATCGAGCTCTCCAAGTTCTCAAATCAAAAACATAATATGCATCTATAATACTCCCAGCAGAAGAATAATCAATACCACGCTCAAAACAATGAATAATGGTGTCCCAACAAAGAAAGATTTGTTCCCCATCAAGGAAATTCATCATGTCTCAAAGATAAATTCGCTTAGCCTTCATTATCCTCATCATAAGTTTAAAGAACTCTCCCTTGGCATGCAATTCGACAAACTCAGGAGATGGTTGTGATGAAGCTCCCAAATATATGCAACTCAATAAAGTTTGAATGTAATCACTGAAGCACAAATGAAGTTTATGAGATGAAACTTCCTCAAGAATGAGATGGAGTTTTTGTCCCACTCACCAAAATATCCAAGGGTTTTCGTCCTAGGTATTTTCTTAACCTATAGAGAAAGCTCTCCAAACTTCTCACAAAGTACACAAAATTCCTCCTCCCAAATGACTTGCTCCCTTCTCCTTATAAAGGCTCCATGGATCTTTCTAGAAAGATATTCTTCTCAATGCTTATAGAAGAGCACTTTATCTTAATAAAGTGACTTTATAATGTTATCTTTTATTTGAGTCACTTAAAATTAAATAATAATTAATTAAATATTAGTTGAAAAAATAAATTAGACAAATTAATTGAATATTTAATTTGTCTTAGGCTCGCCAAAAATGGGACATGACATTATTCTTACCAAGGAATTAGATGGCCAATTTATTGATGGATACCATGATCTTAACCAAAGAATCTATAATGGGACAACTTAAAGCACTAAAAGTTGATTGGGCTAACAAATTTACCGAAACTATAGAATTTTCTGAAGATGAAGTTGAAAAATGGTTAGTTTAGTATATCAACATAAATGATGAGGTGGATGACACATTGCATCAATCAGATCTAGATCTGAGGGAATTTGAAAGTCAGTTATGTGAGATTAAAACTAAACATGAAATTATCGTGGAACCTTTAAGAGAGTACATTGAGGAATGGTTGAAAAAGGCATTAATCAAAATTACTAAACCAGAAAATCAAGAAACAGTTAGAACAGCTATGCCAACTCAACCACAACATGTGCCTATAAAGGAACCAGTTGCAAGCAAGTGAAGGTTACGATATTTCTCCATCATAATGAGTCAAACATAAACTCGACTCTTTCAGTGTTTCTTCTATCCATTTATACTACAATCATTTGTCATCTTTCCTTTCTCTTCTCGGTATTATGTGAGATTTATGTCGATTCTTGGTTGTCCTTCTTTTATCTTCCAGGTATTTTCATTTTATGGTCTGCGAGAGCCCTATCCCAATCCTCTTTGAAGGGCAAATGCATTTTTATTTCTTTAAATACATTTACCTTTTTATTTGAAGACTCGTTATTATTTTTTGAGACTCCAAGAGAGATACTTGGAATATTACATTATTGTATTCTCAAAGACTTTGATCAGAATCTTGAGTTACCAAATGTTTTATCTATCATAATCTTTTTGGTGCTATATGGAATGATAATTTAAAGCTCTCTTTTATTTGCGGTCCAGTTTTTATTCTCTCGATTTGTGGCATTGTTAAATGTTCTCATGAATACTGTGATGGATATATCAGTCCTTTGTATTCTATATGCATCTTATCTATTCACATCGTAAATATTGTACATATGAGTTTATTTTAAAACACCTAGTCCCAAAATTGCAGGTGTTGTTTTCCTTGAATGTGAATGTAAATATTTAAGTTTGGTCCTTCTCAGACTTGGTTTTGTTTCATTTTATTTTCTTTGAAATATAAGAACAAGAGGAGTACCACCTCTCTAAAATGATAGGATGATTCATATCCTTGTGAGTTTGACCTTAGGACCGTAAGACGGTCTTTTAGATCAACATTTTTGGCAACCATACTGGGGAGAGAAAAAGGTTGGTTACTCATACCATAATTTATGAATCAACCTAACCCAAGTCAATCAAATATGCAAATTGGTATTGGAAATCAACAGAGCATATTGCACCAATTGTATAATTTGAAAATAACAACAGTCGGGACTAGAGAAGAATTAAAAAATTCTTGGGAAACCCTAGCTTGTGAAGAAGAAAGAGAGATCGCAAGAAGACAAAGACAAAGGGTTGGAAACTGATAAAAAGATTGGAAACATATAGAGGACCAATAATAAGAAGTAGAAGCAAACAACTTCAAAACCTTGAAGTTGGATAAAAATATGAAATTGAAGTAATATAAATTCAAGAGATGGGAGATGGAGAATGAAGAAGGAATGAAATTCCTGAAAATTGAGAAGAAACAAGGAATGGAATTCTGATAATCGAGAAGAAAGAAGGAATGAAATTCATGAACATAGAGAAAGACAAAGAATCCCACGAAGAAGGATAAGGAATAACCCCCTTAATAGTTGTGGGGAACAACACTAGTTACCTACTCTTCCACAATGAGCCTTACCAGTGTTTTCAGGAGACAGAATAATGGACCCAAAAAGACACATGGATCAATTTTTATCTATGTGTGAATTGCACCTAATAGAATACGAGGACCTAATGATGATATTGTTCTTGCAAACATTGATAGGCTCATGAATGGTACATATCTCTTCCAACCCAGTCAATTTCATCTTTTGATGATACAGAAACCATGTGTATGACCATGTATGCATCTTCAGTTGCATACCACACAGTATTAACTCAATTCACCCAAATACACTTTAATAAAGGTGAAAGGATAAGATATTTCAATTTGTGATTTTACAAGGTGCTAAATCAAATCCCTGAAGATCAAAGACCAAATGACCTAGTTATACTTGGTTGTTATAAGAATGGTATGCCAACAAATGTAAAATATGATATCAGGGATGATCAAATAAATAATTTGGATGGAGCTATGAGAAGGGTGACCGAGATGGAATAAATTAATGTAGAAACAAATGTCGACCCTGAAATTATCCTTGGAAGGGTCCAAAGAGAAAGGACTAATCTTACCAAAACAAATCAAGGAGCTTCAAGCTCAAGGAATGTTGAAAAACGAGGAAGTGGTGGAATATTTCAAGGTGTTATCCCAGACATAATAAATTATCCAGCCACATCCCAAGAAACCAAGCAAAGAATTGAGATAGCTCAGATGATATGACAATTCGGAAAATGCAAAATGAACTAACAAGGCTAAGACAAGCTACATTTTTCCTTCATAATACCAAAGCGTTAGAGTTCTTGCATAGGAACAAGGAAGGATTCCTATGTTGGAGAAAAGAGTAATAAATGATAGAATGAATGAAGAATAGATACCAAGAGCACCTCGAGCTCCAAACCCAAATGCTCTTGAGTTAGACGAAATAGTTGTTGAAGAAAATTTTGAATACCTTGACCTGGAGTCAAGTACTATGCACTATGATGGTCTAGAATTAGTACAGACTGATGAATTAGAACCATTTTACATTTTCAATGAACAATATAAAAATGATATTTTGTAATAAAATGTTGTCCAAACAAGGACACAAATAAACAAGTTCAAAACAAAAGAAGTTCCAAAAAAAAGAAAAGACTAAGTTAGGTCAAGTAGAAACAATGAAGCAACAAATTCTTTCTAAAAGACAAATACTACACAAAAAATGACATATAATATAATGGATGATATTTCAAATCTCAAAATACTTTTCCCTTTATGGAATTCATCAAGATTCCACAACAAAGAGAGAACTTTTTGAAAATATTAGATGATATAGATACAAGAATGGAAGTTGCAATGATAAACTCAAAGCAACAACAAAGCTATTCTTCAACTAAACCTAAAGCAAAAGCTCCACCATTTTACATCGCCATAGAGAATCATGAAGTCATTTTGCACAAATGTTTGATTGATAGTGGGGCTATTAATAACATTATGCATTTATCGGTGATGCAAGCATTGGGAATGGAATGTACCATACATTATGAAACTAGTGAAATTATTTTTGTTATTGACTCGAGAAAAGTCTTGGCTTATGGAGAGATTAAAGAATTTTTTGCATGGATAAGTGCGGCTCCCCATATCACCATTGTCTTCACTATTGTAGTAGTAGACCTGCCTCCAGCATATGGAGTTGTTGTGGGCAGGGATTTTTCCTCGATGATTAGGGGTTATATCATGAATGGCGGAATTTGTATGATGCTCCCAAATAAATATGGAACAATGGTAAGGGTCCCCAGAGAAATAAGAAAATCATTATCCTTTAGAAGAAAGTAAAATGACTTGATGAGAAATTATTTTGATGTTATAATGGGAAACTATGTTGTCTTTGATTTAGAACATATCTTCACTCAAGAGTGGATAAAAGAACAAGACTCATTCCAAGGATACTGGAAAATGTATTTTGATGGTGCATGCTCTAAGTCAAGAAACAAAGCTAGAATTATTTTCAAAATCCCTCAAGTTGTTATATATCCTCATGCCATAAGACTCGAATCTCCATGCACTAATAATGAAGTTGAATATGAATCATTAATTCAGTGGATGATCATTTCCATTCAAATGAAGTTTGAACACTTAGTAGTCACTGGTGATTCTTAATTAATTATAAATCATGTAAAAAGAAAATATAAAGTCAAAAGGGAGAAATTGAAATGTTATGCCAAAAGAGTAACAAAGCTCATGGACTCTTTCAAATCTTTCAACATATCAGTTATCTCTAGGTAGAAGAATAAAAAAATTGATGCATTAGCAATTACTACATCCTTGTTTAAAATTTAAGATTTGCAACAAGAAGGAACTTATCATGTGAACAATATTTTTCGACCATCAGTTCCAGATAATCAAGAACACTTACAAGTCTTTGAAAATGATGAACATGTGGTAAATTTTTTCACAAATGATGATACCATAATTGAAGAAGATTAAGAAAAAAGTCAGAATTTGCAAGAATAAATTCAAGAGCAAAGCGGAAAACCTTCTCCAAAGAAATATGTCAATTTGGAATCCCTCTTTACAAGAGACGATCAAATCAAAATTTCAAAAAAACTTGAAGATCCTTTTGTTAGAAAATTTCAAGAAACATATCAGATAAGCATTGGTACTCCTTAATCATGAAAGTATATAAACTTTGGTACCAACTGTACTAAAGAATAAAGGGACAAGTACAATCATCTTTTCAAAGAATTTCAAGATGTGTTTGCATGGAGTTACGATGACTTAAAGGAATATGATAAATAAATATTGCAACATATCATACCTCTGAAAGAGGGGGGAAATCCTTTCAAACAAAAGTTGAGAATAATAAACCACAATATAAAGACTTTGGTAAAAATAGAAATTGAGAAATTAGAGAAAGAAGGCATAATTTCTCCCATCAAACATTCAGATTGGATTTCAAATCTAGTAATGGTTAGGAAGAAAACTGGTGAGATTTGTTTATGTGTTGATTTTAGGGATCTTAACAAAGTCAGTATAAAGGATAGTTACCCACTACAAAATATGGAAATTATTCTTCAACAAGTCATAGGGTTTGCATTAATGTCAATGTTAGATGGGTTGTCAGGATATAACTAGGTTATTGTAGCAGAGGAGGATAGGCCAAAAAAACATTTGTAACACCTTGGGAAACATATGCCTATATTAGAATGTCATTCGAATTAAAAAAATGCAGGTACTACCTTATAGAGAGCCATGGATAACGATTTTAAAGACTTTATAGAAAAATTCATGGTTGATTATCAAGATGAATTAATTGTTTACTCACAATCAAGGGATATACACCTCATATATCTTAGACAGATATTCGAGAAGTGTAGAATATATGGAATACCATTGAATCCAAAGAAATGTGTATTTGTTGTAATAGAAGGAAATTTGTTAGGCCATGTGTAATAAAGGAAGGGGTATACATTGATTCTGAAGGAATCAAGTCAATAAACAATCTCAAGCCCCCAACCTCTAAAAAGGGAGTGCAATCCTTCTTTGGAAATATTGATTTTGTAAGAAGATTTGTTCCTGACTATGTTTCCATTTTTAAACCCATTAACAAGATACTAAAGAAAGATCGAGAATTTGAATGAACACCAAAAATTCAAAAAGAATTAGTAGAAATTAAACTCGCCATTACTATTGCTCTGGTCCTTGTAAGTCATGATTTTGACAAAGAATTCATATTGTATTCATTTTCCTCAGAGAAAACAATTGCTTCGATTCTTACCCATAAAAAACAGAAGCAAGAAGAGTTATCAATCGCTTTTATGAGTAAAACATTACATGATTATGAATTGAATTATTCACCTGTTAAAAAGCAACCCCTTTCACTTGTGAAGGCAATTGCCCATTTCAGAACATACATTCTCTTAAATCATGTTATTGTTTATGTTCCACATTCGCTAGTTAAGATTTTTTTGAACCAAAAACTCAAAGAAGGAAGATGGGTTAATTGGTTGGCCAAGCTTCAAGAATACGACATAGAGATTAAACCATTAATTGTTGTCATAGGACAAGGTTTATGTAAATTAATTACAGGAATTGAAGTTGTAAATACTTCTGTTGTTGATGGATTTAATATTGTAATTAAATAAATAATTTTGGAGAACTCTAAATGGTATAAACATATTATCTTTTATTTAACGGGTCAATTTCCTCCAAAATTATCTTCAAAGGAAAGAAGAACATTGAAAATTAAAACAAACAATTATGTTCTAGTGTCTGGAGTATTGTTTAGGCGAAATTTTGATGGTATACTATTAAGATGTTTGGATCACATCAGAGCCATGAAAGTAATACAAGAGTCTCACGAGGGAATCTGTGGGGGACTTTTTTCACCAGTGGTAACAACTCATAAAATCATCCAAGCTAGATTTTATTGGCCAACCATATTTAAAGGCTCATATGAATTCATTTGAAAATACATTCCATGTCAAACTTTTTAATGAAAAATGAAGAGGGATGTTATGCCCTTACAAACATATGTGGTAGAGAAACCATTTATTCAATGGGGTCTAGATGTAATTGGTCTAATCAATCCAAAATCTAGTAAAGGACACTTGTATATTGTTACAACAACTGATTATTTTTCAAAATGGCAAGTAGCAATGGCCTTAAGAAGTGTCGATTTTGACCAATTGATTCACTTCCTTAAAGAAAACATATTATCCATATTTGGTGTGCTATAAAAATTCATAACAAACAATGGTTCAATATTTATTGGATCTAAATTTAGAAATGTTTGTGGTGATTATGGAATAATCATGGGTCAATCTTTTAATTACTACCCTCAATGATGTGATGTCTCGTTCCCAAGAGTAGGGCAACAGGGAGTGACTTAGTAGTATATTTGTTCCCATAGACTATAGTCAGGCATAAACAAGGAACAAGAGGAGAAATAAGGGAGATTTGGTGGCTAATCAATGAATTAATCCAAAAAGAATAGGAAAAGTCACTTAAGCCTAAGTCAACAAAGAAATAGAATGAAAAGGTGTTAATGGGGGACTTAATTAAGTAATTAATCACCTGAGGAGGAAAAGCGCCTAGCTTAAGTGATGTCAATGGTGAATTATATTGGGAAAAGTATAAAGGGAGGAATTCGACCTAATTCATCATTATGTTATGATTTGTTGTTGAGATAGTTCTAGAGGAGGAGGATATCTACCCCCTTGTTGTTTTGTGGATTTATGGAGAAAACCACCACCATTGATCGATTTTGGTGTTGAGAGACACACCCTATCCTATCGGAGATACCATCTAGGTGTTTCACCATTCTATTCAGGAGATCCAGTATAGTGATTGCGTAGCTCAGCCAGTGAGGGCGCAAGGGTTAGAGAGAGGGTTTTGTGGCCATGCAAGACATAGGAGTATCTTACAGATTCCTTCTAACCCAGTTGAGAGCTAGCCAGGGTGCATCTTTTGATCCACTAGTCATCAATTTCTTACGGTGGAATCTCCCAGAGCCTAGTAAACAGTTAGTTAGGGCGCAACTCTTGAGGAAGCACATTTGGGGTTCCAGGGGGTATTCTGGAGCAGATCTAAGGAAACCCTTTCAACCCATTACATAGGAGGCCAAGATGATTGTTTTGAGTCATACATTGTCCGATTTCACTAGTGGGATCATTAGGGAACACTCCCATATCCCAGGAGGTGCACAAACCCCCAGGGGGTGACATCTGAAGCTTCAGAGGTCGGATATTCAATCTAACAGTTACCAGGATCAGTATAGAGACCAGGGCGCTCCTTTTGGGACAATTTCCAACCCATTCTAATGAGTATCTCCATCAGGGTGAGTTTTCTAGTAGCTACAGTAGTTGTCGTGAGCTTCTGGAACTGTTTTTTTTCGATCTATATGTGCATGCACAGATCAGCCTTCATCTTTTGGTCACGGGTATTTATTGTTAGTTATTTGTATTCCAGTGAGGATCCATGAGATCTAATTGATGAATAGTATATTTACTTCCAGCATATTATTGTAATTCCTTCTTTTTCCTCATATTATATATCAGTGAGTTGTGTTGTCCTTTATTTCACATACATCATATATATACTGCTAAAACACTAATGAATGAAACACACATGAGAAAATCACCAAGAATGTTCACACATTAACTCAAACCCATCCAGAAACCCCCAGAGTATCATATCTCAGTGAAAAAATAGTAGTTCAACGGATGATATCCAGATCAGCTGAATCAGGGATATTCCAATGGTATCAGAGCCTTCTTCCTACCAGCCTGTAAAGAAGTGCTTCTCATGACCCCATGATTCTAATAACAGGTGAAGAATACCTATAGGGTCGAGCAAAAATTGGGGACGAGTACATTCAGTACCGCATAGGTCATGGAAGAGATAGGAGAGATATAAATCGAAGGGATTACACTCCCTTCCACACTTAGTCAGATACAGAGCCAGAGTTAGAGGACAGAAAGCATATCAGTTCAGACACAGAGGTCGAGATAGAGAGGACTATGGGTGACAAGCATGAGACACCCAAGGGAAGAGGGAAAGGCCCTGAGACACATGTCAACAGTATGTAGGCCATGTTGAATGACCTAGCTAGAGGACAGAGGGACATCATGAACACCATACAAAAAATGGCTATCAGTGCACATATGCTCCACCATAGTATGAGCACTCTAGGTTCCAATNCACTTATTATTACATGCTTCCACATAGAAATCAACCTGGCTGAATGTGTTATATGCCTTAACTCCTTGTTACCAACCCTCAACATAATATAGTCCCAAATAAACAATTCAAACCACAGAAATGGGGTTTCACTTCATAGTACTCGCCCTCCAATTACTAAGTGGTGCCAAGGAGGAGATTCAACCTGCAATTATGATAAACCCTCCAAGATATGATCAAATCTGCATGAGGAAATTCTCCCTCATAATAAAATGGAACCAAATCGGGTCCCACACAAAAATGGATTTTCCCTTGGTCACAATAGATCAAACCAACCAATGAGATTTTCCCTACTGGTAGACAAGTCTCTGATCCAATGCATAAATGCCCCAGCAGAAGAGTACCTGTAGTGATATTGGCTAGAGTGGATCCCCTCCACTAAAACCAATTCTCTAGCTAGAGTGGATCTTCCCCACTGAAGCTAGATCTAGATCTAGGTTTTACACCAAACCCTAAGTCCCCAAGCTCATCGAGCTCTCCAAGTTCTCAAATCAAAAACATAATATGCATCTATAATACTCCCAGCAGAAGAATAATCAATACCACGCTCAAAACAATGAATAATGGTGTCCCAACAAAGAAAGATTTGTTCCCCATCAAGGAAATTCATCATGTCTCAAAGATAAATTCGCTTAGCCTTCATTATCCTCATCATAAGTTTAAAGAACTCTCCCTTGGCATGCAATTCGACAAACTCAGGAGATGGTTGTGATGAAGCTCCCAAATATATGCAACTCAATAAAGTTTGAATGTAATCACTGAAGCACAAATGAAGTTTATGAGATGAAACTTCCTCAAGAATGAGATGGAGTTTTTGTCCCACTCACCAAAATATCCAAGGGTTTTCGTCCTAGGTATTTTCTTAACCTATAGAGAAAGCTCTCCAAACTTCTCACAAAGTACACAAAATTCCTCCTCCCAAATGACTTGCTCCCTTCTCCTTATAAAGGCTCCATGGATCTTTCTAGAAAGATATTCTTCTCAATGCTTATAGAAGAGCACTTTATCTTAATAAAGTGACTTTATAATGTTATCTTTTATTTGAGTCACTTAAAATTAAATAATAATTAATTAAATATTAGTTGAAAAAATAAATTAGACAAATTAATTGAATATTTAATTTGTCTTAGGCTCGCCAAAAATGGGACATGACATTATTCTTACCAAGGAATTAGATGGCCAATTTATTGATGGATACCATGATCTTAACCAAAGAATCTATAATGGGACAACTTAAAGCACTAAAAGTTGATTGGGCTAACAAATTTACCGAAACTATAGAATTTTCTGAAGATGAAGTTGAAAAATGGTTAGTTTAGTATATCAACATAAATGATGAGGTGGATGACACATTGCATCAATCAGATCTAGATCTGAGGGAATTTGAAAGTCAGTTATGTGAGATTAAAACTAAACATGAAATTATCGTGGAACCTTTAAGAGAGTACATTGAGGAATGGTTGAAAAAGGCATTAATCAAAATTACTAAACCAGAAAATCAAGAAACAGTTAGAACAGCTATGCCAACTCAACCACAACATGTGCCTATAAAGGAACCAGTTGCAAGCAAGTGAAGGTTACGATATTTCTCCATCATAATGAGTCAAACATAAACTCGACTCTTTCAGTGTTTCTTCTATCCATTTATACTACAATCATTTGTCATCTTTCCTTTCTCTTCTCGGTATTATGTGAGATTTATGTCGATTCTTGGTTGTCCTTCTTTTATCTTCCAGGTATTTTCATTTTATGGTCTGCGAGAGCCCTATCCCAATCCTCTTTGAAGGGCAAATGCATTTTTATTTCTTTAAATACATTTACCTTTTTATTTGAAGACTCGTTATTATTTTTTGAGACTCCAAGAGAGATACTTGGAATATTACATTATTGTATTCTCAAAGACTTTGATCAGAATCTTGAGTTACCAAATGTTTTATCTATCATAATCTTTTTGGTGCTATATGGAATGATAATTTAAAGCTCTCTTTTATTTGCGGTCCAGTTTTTATTCTCTCGATTTGTGGCATTGTTAAATGTTCTCATGAATACTGTGATGGATATATCAGTCCTTTGTATTCTATATGCATCTTATCTATTCACATCGTAAATATTGTACATATGAGTTTATTTTAAAACACCTAGTCCCAAAATTGCAGGTGTTGTTTTCCTTGAATGTGAATGTAAATATTTAAGTTTGGTCCTTCTCAGACTTGGTTTTGTTTCATTTTATTTTCTTTGAAATATAAGAACAAGAGGAGTACCACCTCTCTAAAATGATAGGATGATTCATATCCTTGTGAGTTTGACCTTAGGACCGTAAGACGGTCTTTTAGATCAACATTTTTGGCAACCATACTGGGGAGAGAAAAAGGTTGGTTACTCATACCATAATTTATGAATCAACCTAACCCAAGTCAATCAAATATGCAAATTGGTATTGGAAATCAACAGAGCATATTGCACCAATTGTATAATTTGAAAATAACAACAGTCGGGACTAGAGAAGAATTAAAAAATTCTTGGGAAACCCTAGCTTGTGAAGAAGAAAGAGAGATCGCAAGAAGACAAAGACAAAGGGTTGGAAACTGATAAAAAGATTGGAAACATATAGAGGACCAATAATAAGAAGTAGAAGCAAACAACTTCAAAACCTTGAAGTTGGATAAAAATATGAAATTGAAGTAATATAAATTCAAGAGATGGGAGATGGAGAATGAAGAAGGAATGAAATTCCTGAAAATTGAGAAGAAACAAGGAATGGAATTCTGATAATCGAGAAGAAAGAAGGAATGAAATTCATGAACATAGAGAAAGACAAAGAATCCCACGAAGAAGGATAAGGAATAACCCCCTTAATAGTTGTGGGGAACAACACTAGTTACCTACTCTTCCACAATGAGCCTTACCAGTGTTTTCAGGAGACAGAATAATGGACCCAAAAAGACACATGGATCAATTTTTATCTATGTGTGAATTGCACCTAATAGAATACGAGGACCTAATGATGATATTGTTCTTGCAAACATTGATAGGCTCATGAATGGTACATATCTCTTCCAACCCAGTCAATTTCATCTTTTGATGATACAGAAACCATGTGTATGACCATGTATGCATCTTCAGTTGCATACCACACAGTATTAACTCAATTCACCCAAATACACTTTAATAAAGGTGAAAGGATAAGATATTTCAATTTGTGATTTTACAAGGTGCTAAATCAAATCCCTGAAGATCAAAGACCAAATGACCTAGTTATACTTGGTTGTTATAAGAATGGTATGCCAACAAATGTAAAATATGATATCAGGGATGATCAAATAAATAATTTGGATGGAGCTATGAGAAGGGTGACCGAGATGGAATAAATTAATGTAGAAACAAATGTCGACCCTGAAATTATCCTTGGAAGGGTCCAAAGAGAAAGGACTAATCTTACCAAAACAAATCAAGGAGCTTCAAGCTCAAGGAATGTTGAAAAACGAGGAAGTGGTGGAATATTTCAAGGTGTTATCCCAGACATAATAAATTATCCAGCCACATCCCAAGAAACCAAGCAAAGAATTGAGATAGCTCAGATGATATGACAATTCGGAAAATGCAAAATGAACTAACAAGGCTAAGACAAGCTACATTTTTCCTTCATAATACCAAAGCGTTAGAGTTCTTGCATAGGAACAAGGAAGGATTCCTATGTTGGAGAAAAGAGTAATAAATGATAGAATGAATGAAGAATAGATACCAAGAGCACCTCGAGCTCCAAACCCAAATGCTCTTGAGTTAGACGAAATAGTTGTTGAAGAAAATTTTGAATACCTTGACCTGGAGTCAAGTACTATGCACTATGATGGTCTAGAATTAGTACAGACTGATGAATTAGAACCATTTTACATTTTCAATGAACAATATAAAAATGATATTTTGTAATAAAATGTTGTCCAAACAAGGACACAAATAAACAAGTTCAAAACAAAAGAAGTTCCAAAAAAAAGAAAAGACTAAGTTAGGTCAAGTAGAAACAATGAAGCAACAAATTCTTTCTAAAAGACAAATACTACACAAAAAATGACATATAATATAATGGATGATATTTCAAATCTCAAAATACTTTTCCCTTTATGGAATTCATCAAGATTCCACAACAAAGAGAGAACTTTTTGAAAATATTAGATGATATAGATACAAGAATGGAAGTTGCAATGATAAACTCAAAGCAACAACAAAGCTATTCTTCAACTAAACCTAAAGCAAAAGCTCCACCATTTTACATCGCCATAGAGAATCATGAAGTCATTTTGCACAAATGTTTGATTGATAGTGGGGCTATTAATAACATTATGCATTTATCGGTGATGCAAGCATTGGGAATGGAATGTACCATACATTATGAAACTAGTGAAATTATTTTTGTTATTGACTCGAGAAAAGTCTTGGCTTATGGAGAGATTAAAGAATTTTTTGCATGGATAAGTGCGGCTCCCCATATCACCATTGTCTTCACTATTGTAGTAGTAGACCTGCCTCCAGCATATGGAGTTGTTGTGGGCAGGGATTTTTCCTCGATGATTAGGGGTTATATCATGAATGGCGGAATTTGTATGATGCTCCCAAATAAATATGGAACAATGGTAAGGGTCCCCAGAGAAATAAGAAAATCATTATCCTTTAGAAGAAAGTAAAATGACTTGATGAGAAATTATTTTGATGTTATAATGGGAAACTATGTTGTCTTTGATTTAGAACATATCTTCACTCAAGAGTGGATAAAAGAACAAGACTCATTCCAAGGATACTGGAAAATGTATTTTGATGGTGCATGCTCTAAGTCAAGAAACAAAGCTAGAATTATTTTCAAAATCCCTCAAGTTGTTATATATCCTCATGCCATAAGACTCGAATCTCCATGCACTAATAATGAAGTTGAATATGAATCATTAATTCAGTGGATGATCATTTCCATTCAAATGAAGTTTGAACACTTAGTAGTCACTGGTGATTCTTAATTAATTATAAATCATGTAAAAAGAAAATATAAAGTCAAAAGGGAGAAATTGAAATGTTATGCCAAAAGAGTAACAAAGCTCATGGACTCTTTCAAATCTTTCAACATATCAGTTATCTCTAGGTAGAAGAATAAAAAAATTGATGCATTAGCAATTACTACATCCTTGTTTAAAATTTAAGATTTGCAACAAGAAGGAACTTATCATGTGAACAATATTTTTCGACCATCAGTTCCAGATAATCAAGAACACTTACAAGTCTTTGAAAATGATGAACATGTGGTAAATTTTTTCACAAATGATGATACCATAATTGAAGAAGATTAAGAAAAAAGTCAGAATTTGCAAGAATAAATTCAAGAGCAAAGCGGAAAACCTTCTCCAAAGAAATATGTCAATTTGGAATCCCTCTTTACAAGAGACGATCAAATCAAAATTTCAAAAAAACTTGAAGATCCTTTTGTTAGAAAATTTCAAGAAACATATCAGATAAGCATTGGTACTCCTTAATCATGAAAGTATATAAACTTTGGTACCAACTGTACTAAAGAATAAAGGGACAAGTACAATCATCTTTTCAAAGAATTTCAAGATGTGTTTGCATGGAGTTACGATGACTTAAAGGAATATGATAAATAAATATTGCAACATATCATACCTCTGAAAGAGGGGGGAAATCCTTTCAAACAAAAGTTGAGAATAATAAACCACAATATAAAGACTTTGGTAAAAATAGAAATTGAGAAATTAGAGAAAGAAGGCATAATTTCTCCCATCAAACATTCAGATTGGATTTCAAATCTAGTAATGGTTAGGAAGAAAACTGGTGAGATTTGTTTATGTGTTGATTTTAGGGATCTTAACAAAGTCAGTATAAAGGATAGTTACCCACTACAAAATATGGAAATTATTCTTCAACAAGTCATAGGGTTTGCATTAATGTCAATGTTAGATGGGTTGTCAGGATATAACTAGGTTATTGTAGCAGAGGAGGATAGGCCAAAAAAACATTTGTAACACCTTGGGAAACATATGCCTATATTAGAATGTCATTCGAATTAAAAAAATGCAGGTACTACCTTATAGAGAGCCATGGATAACGATTTTAAAGACTTTATAGAAAAATTCATGGTTGATTATCAAGATGAATTAATTGTTTACTCACAATCAAGGGATATACACCTCATATATCTTAGACAGATATTCGAGAAGTGTAGAATATATGGAATACCATTGAATCCAAAGAAATGTGTATTTGTTGTAATAGAAGGAAATTTGTTAGGCCATGTGTAATAAAGGAAGGGGTATACATTGATTCTGAAGGAATCAAGTCAATAAACAATCTCAAGCCCCCAACCTCTAAAAAGGGAGTGCAATCCTTCTTTGGAAATATTGATTTTGTAAGAAGATTTGTTCCTGACTATGTTTCCATTTTTAAACCCATTAACAAGATACTAAAGAAAGATCGAGAATTTGAATGAACACCAAAAATTCAAAAAGAATTAGTAGAAATTAAACTCGCCATTACTATTGCTCTGGTCCTTGTAAGTCATGATTTTGACAAAGAATTCATATTGTATTCATTTTCCTCAGAGAAAACAATTGCTTCGATTCTTACCCATAAAAAACAGAAGCAAGAAGAGTTATCAATCGCTTTTATGAGTAAAACATTACATGATTATGAATTGAATTATTCACCTGTTAAAAAGCAACCCCTTTCACTTGTGAAGGCAATTGCCCATTTCAGAACATACATTCTCTTAAATCATGTTATTGTTTATGTTCCACATTCGCTAGTTAAGATTTTTTTGAACCAAAAACTCAAAGAAGGAAGATGGGTTAATTGGTTGGCCAAGCTTCAAGAATACGACATAGAGATTAAACCATTAATTGTTGTCATAGGACAAGGTTTATGTAAATTAATTACAGGAATTGAAGTTGTAAATACTTCTGTTGTTGATGGATTTAATATTGTAATTAAATAAATAATTTTGGAGAACTCTAAATGGTATAAACATATTATCTTTTATTTAACGGGTCAATTTCCTCCAAAATTATCTTCAAAGGAAAGAAGAACATTGAAAATTAAAACAAACAATTATGTTCTAGTGTCTGGAGTATTGTTTAGGCGAAATTTTGATGGTATACTATTAAGATGTTTGGATCACATCAGAGCCATGAAAGTAATACAAGAGTCTCACGAGGGAATCTGTGGGGGACTTTTTTCACCAGTGGTAACAACTCATAAAATCATCCAAGCTAGATTTTATTGGCCAACCATATTTAAAGGCTCATATGAATTCATTTGAAAATACATTCCATGTCAAACTTTTTAATGAAAAATGAAGAGGGATGTTATGCCCTTACAAACATATGTGGTAGAGAAACCATTTATTCAATGGGGTCTAGATGTAATTGGTCTAATCAATCCAAAATCTAGTAAAGGACACTTGTATATTGTTACAACAACTGATTATTTTTCAAAATGGCAAGTAGCAATGGCCTTAAGAAGTGTCGATTTTGACCAATTGATTCACTTCCTTAAAGAAAACATATTATCCATATTTGGTGTGCTATAAAAATTCATAACAAACAATGGTTCAATATTTATTGGATCTAAATTTAGAAATGTTTGTGGTGATTATGGAATAATCATGGGTCAATCTTTTAATTACTACCCTCAATGATGTGATGTCTCGTTCCCAAGAGTAGGGCAACAGGGAGTGACTTAGTAGTATATTTGTTCCCATAGACTATAGTCAGGCATAAACAAGGAACAAGAGGAGAAATAAGGGAGATTTGGTGGCTAATCAATGAATTAATCCAAAAAGAATAGGAAAAGTCACTTAAGCCTAAGTCAACAAAGAAATAGAATGAAAAGGTGTTAATGGGGGACTTAATTAAGTAATTAATCACCTGAGGAGGAAAAGCGCCTAGCTTAAGTGATGTCAATGGTGAATTATATTGGGAAAAGTATAAAGGGAGGAATTCGACCTAATTCATCATTATGTTATGATTTGTTGTTGAGATAGTTCTAGAGGAGGAGGATATCTACCCCCTTGTTGTTTTGTGGATTTATGGAGAAAACCACCACCATTGATCGATTTTGGTGTTGAGAGACACACCCTATCCTATCGGAGATACCATCTAGGTGTTTCACCATTCTATTCAGGAGATCCAGTATAGTGATTGCGTAGCTCAGCCAGTGAGGGCGCAAGGGTTAGAGAGAGGGTTTTGTGGCCATGCAAGACATAGGAGTATCTTACAGATTCCTTCTAACCCAGTTGAGAGCTAGCCAGGGTGCATCTTTTGATCCACTAGTCATCAATTTCTTACGGTGGAATCTCCCAGAGCCTAGTAAACAGTTAGTTAGGGCGCAACTCTTGAGGAAGCACATTTGGGGTTCCAGGGGGTATTCTGGAGCAGATCTAAGGAAACCCTTTCAACCCATTACATAGGAGGCCAAGATGATTGTTTTGAGTCATACATTGTCTGATTTCACTAGTGGGATCACTAGGGAACACTCCCATATCCCAGGAGGTGCACAAACCCCCAGGGAGTGACATCTGAATCTTCAGAGGTCGGATATTCAATCTAGCAGTTACCAGGATCAATATAGAGACCAGGGCGCTCCTTTTGGGACAATTTCCAACCCATTCTGATGAGTATCTCCATCGGGGTGAGTTTTCTAGTAGCTACAGTAGTTGTCGTGAGCTTCTGGAACTGTTTTTTTTCGATCTATATGTGCATGCACAGATCAACTTTCATCTTTTGGTCATGGGTATTTATTGTTAGTTATTTGTATTCCAGTGAGGATCCATGAGATATAATTGATGAATAGTATATTTACTTCCAACATATTATTGTAATTCCTTCTTTTTCCTCATATTATATATCAGTGAGTTGTGTTGTCCTTTATTTCACATACATCATATATATACTGCTAAAACACTAATGAATGAAACACACATGAGAAAATCACCAAGAATGTTCACACATTAACTCAAACCCATCCAGAAACCCCCAGAGTATCATATCTCAGTGAAAAAATAGTAGTTCAACGGATGATATCCAGATCAGCTGAATCAGGGATATTCCAATGGTATCAGAGCCTTCTTCCTACCAGCCTGTAAAGAAGTGCTTCTCATGACCCCATGATTCTAATAACAGGTGAAGAATACCTATAGGGTCGAGCAAAAATTGGGGACGAGTACATTCAGTACCGCATAGGTCATGGAAGAGATAGGAGAGATATAAATCGAAGGGATTACACTCCCTTCCACACTTAGTCAGATACAGAGCCAGAGTTAGAGGACAGAAAGCATATCAGTTCAGACACAGAGGTCGAGATAGAGAGGACTATGGGTGACAAGCATGAGACACCCAAGGGAAGAGGGAAAGGCCCTGAGACACATGTCAACAGTATGTAGGCCATGTTGAATGACCTAGCTAGAGGACAGAGGGACATCATGAACACCATACAAAAAATGGCTATCAGTGCACATATGCTCCACCATAGTATGAGCACTCTAGGTTCCAAT